>PVJI01003964.1:0-115588 GCA_004026765.1 Micronycteris hirsuta
CAAGCCTGGCAGTGGCTCCATCCCGCCTTTGAATGAGGACATCACCCCTTCACATGACCCCCAGGGCCTGCCGCATACATCTCATCCTCCACCACGTTCCCCTTTCCCCTCTTCTATCCGGGACAAAGTGCCTCTCATTCATCCTCAGCAGACAGAGCCCCTGCTCCGTGCCCAGCGCTGTGTCAGATCCTAGGAATGCAATGTAACCAACGCCAATGCCTGCCTTTCTCCTGGGCTTACCTTCTAGTGTTGAGAACAGACAATATTACTTAATAACCAAGTCAGTTAAATACTATGTTAAATAGTGATAAGTGCTGAAGAGCAAAAACAAAGCAGGGAAGGATATTATAAAGTATAAGAGAGCAAATTTTAGATCTAGAGTGGCCAGAGAAGAGCTCTTTCAGAAGGGACTCTTCAGGAAAAACACAAAGGAAGTGCGTCAGCCCATTGCGACCACAGGCCCCTTGCACTTGCCCCTCTACCTGGCGGAGATGATTTTTATTTCCTCTTCCTTCTGATCTTAGCTTGACAATTGCTTCATCAAGGAATGCCAAATTGAACTGTTAACGGCTCTCACAGCATGGCGGTTAACATGTTTGATTGATGTCTGTCTTCCTCACTAGATTAGATTGTCTATCATTTGGTTTGGTTTGGTTTTCTCCCCAACTCCCAGCGCAGTACCTGGTACCTGGGAGACTCTTGAAATGTAATTCTTAATGGTTGGATGGATTGGTAATGAGGACAAGGTCAGGACTGGGGACTGCATCAACGACGCGGTTGGAATTAGAGTGAAGATTCTGGGAGTTGAGGCAGACTGGGGTAAGGGTCGGGTGAGGGGCAGGGAGGGTGTGGAGGGGAATGGGTTAAGCGGATGGAGGCAGGACGGAGGAGAAGGCTGGGGATGAAGGTCATGCCCCCGCCCTGGGTGACTGGCAGGGCTGTCTCATCCACCTGGCACAGTGCTGTCCCCACGGAGGATAGGAGTTGTCAGGCAGGTCAGGCCCGCCCTCCTGGGCTCTGCTCAGCTACCCCATGACTCTGCAGGAATGCTAGGAGCCTGATGACATAAATTTGCATTTTAAGACACAAATTCCTTACAACTTCTTCCAGCCTCCTGCCTTCTAGCCACTCCCCTCCCTTGGAGATGTGTCCCCTGGAGGCTGCTAAGGTTTGGTGAGGAGCAGGGTCGGGTGGAGTGGAAATTGAGGTTCAGGGGCTTGGGAAACTGCGTCTTCGGGCTTCTCTGGAACACAGGGTCCTGGGGCAGAGAGGTGAGAGGCCCGACCTTAACCTTCTAATCTAGTGGAAAAAAATCACTCTGTGGGGGTTGGGGAGGAAGCAGGAGCACACAGGCAATTGGACGGTAGAGTGGGAGGGGACCTTGGACAAACGGAAGGGAGCTGATGGGGTAGAAGAGTTTGGGTGTCACCACAAATGGGAGGATCTACCTCTATCCCCCGACAGTCATAACCTACTAGCTATAGGTTTCCCCGCAGCTGCTCCCTCTCCCCCAACAAAGCAGGAGGGGGGACTCTGCTGAAGCCTGGGGCGGGACTTACGTTCCTGAGGGAAACATGGATGGAAATGCATATGGGATGGTGGGGATGTGAATGTGGCTGGGGACATGGACAGGATTAGGCATGAGGTTGTCAATGGGGCACTCCCCAGTTACCACCAAAACGTGGACACATGACTCTGGGTAGGTGCTCATTGGGCTGAAGAACTGGTTCTCCTGGGCCAGGGGTGGACCCAGAGAGCAGGAGAGGCCCCTGGGAAGGATGTGAGCTTGCATGGCTGGCTCACAGGGGGCCACCCACACAGGAAGCCAAGTCTTCACTGCTGGGGCACCCCCCTTTGCCTCACCGTAAGCCCTGAGAAGGAGCAACCTTGGACCTCCCCCCGCCCCCGCATGCCCAGGACACAGAGAGAGAAATCAAATCAGTTCACTCCTCTGCTTAAAACCCATCAGAGCTTAAAATTGCATTGCTCTGCCCTGGCTGGTGTAGCTCAGTGGATTGAGCACAGGCTGTGAACCAAAGGGTCGCAGGTTCAATTCCCAGTCAGGGCACATGCCTGGGTTGCAGGCCAGGTCCCCAGAGGGGGCCATATGAAAGGCAACCGCACATTGATGTTTCTCTCCCTCTCTCCCTTCCTTCCCTTGTGTCAAAAAAACCCAATCTTTAAAAAAAAACTGCATTGCTCTTAGAGTCAAGACCAAGGCCTTACCATAGACCACAGTCCATCCCTCAGTCACCTTACTCCGGCCCCTCTGGCTTTCTCCCCATTGCTCAAACACATGCCCTTCAGGAACTTTGCACTGGACCTGTTCCTGGTCTATAACACCTTCCCCCCAAGCCATCCCAAGGGTTTTGGTCTTCTCATCCAGATCTCAACTCAACTGCCGCTCCTCAGGATGGCCTTCCCTGACCACCAGACCTAATGTTTCTCCCCACCCACTGCCCCCTGTCATGGTCACACAGCGCCTGGTTTTATCTCCTGACTGCACTACAACCATCTGAAAGAATTTATTTGCTTGTGTGATTATGTATGTGTTTGTTGTCTGTTTCCCTGTAAACCAGTCGAAGTAAGGATGGTACCAGGGGAGTGTACAGCTGCTTCCCCAATGTCTCAAACAGTGTCTGGGGAAACAGGAGCCACAAAGCAAGCAGATCCTAGATTGACAACGCTGGAGGACTTTCCAAGCCTTCTTGTCCCTCCCATTTATCTGACATATTTGGGCCACTGAGGCTGAAAGGCTTCCTCAAGGCCAGCTGGGGTAAAGAGGGGTACTGTGCTTCCTACTATACCAGTCACCTTCCAGAGTGACCAAAAAGCTTAGAAGGGTCCAGAGTGCAAGCTGGAGGGAGCCTCCTATCTGAGAGGCCTCGAGGTTTGGATGAGCCTCTTCCCCGAGTCCTGTCCCTGGAGGTGCCCAGAGCCTGGGCAGAATCCTGCTTGCAGCTAGGTGTGTCTCCTCAATAAACCTCCCTCCAAGCTGGCTTTCTGGGAAATCAGATTCAAGTGATCTGCCCTGGCTCCTCCCTCTCTGGCTCAGGGGCATTTTTAGAATGGGCATGCCTCCTAATACTAACTTTGGTGCAGGCCAAGGCATCTTCATCCTCTTGGAGGGACAGGCTGCCTGAGTGTGCCCTGATATCCCTCCAGCCTACCTGGTCCTGCTCTTCTAAGTCAATGCCCAAATTTAAAGGGCGGGCATATCCAGCCCCTGCTACGGTCCTCCTAGCCACAAGGGGGCGACTCTTGGTTCTCCGATTTTGTTCGAAAATGAAGACAATCTGGTGATTCTGACTAAATTCTTAGGTTGGAATCTGCAGGTGAAATAAACCCAAACACACTTCTACATGCACAATGACACGGGGGTCATCTTCTCCTAGGATCTCAGGAACAAGAAGTGAAAATCTGACCTTTGGTAGAGCCAAAGACTCACCCCACCCCCACCCCCTTACCTCCTCACCACCCCGCCACTCCTTGCACTGTGACTCTGGCCAGAGAGAAGCCATGAGCAAGGTTCGCTCAGGCACAGAATTTGACTCAAGAAGCAGAGTAGGTAAGGGGCTCGATGTCTGAGATCTAGGGAAGCAGGGAGCAGGAAGGTGATGAGTGGCTGAGAAGAAAGATACAAATCTCTATTTTTAAGGGCGCCAGGGCTAGCGTGGAGAGCATCAGACTCCCCGGATTACCATCTGTTTCAGTTAGGATGGGCTAGAGTACGCTGCAACAACAACAACAAAATCCTGAAATCTCAACGGCTTAACCCCTCCAACCCCCCCAACCCGTCCCCTAGAGAAAAGTTTATTTCACTCTTAGCATCGTGTGCAACTCAGGTCAGCAGGGGATCTGCTCTAGTCCCTCAGAAGCTGATGGAAGTGCCATCTCAACACATGCTTCTCCAACAGCAGAGGCAGAGAGAATAGGACTCTGGAGGTTTCATGCCAGTAATTAAATTCTCATTAGCCAAAACTCATCCATGACCCCACCCACCCTTAAAAGAGCTAGAGATTGAGTCTTCCGTGAATCCAGAAGCAGAACTGGATTTCAGTGGCAACACTAACAACTCCCACACCCAGAAGCTGGATTCTCAGGCTCTGCAAAATACCTACTTTTTTCCTATCAACCTCTTCATTCTGGATACTCCTTCACTTCCTGGTGAATGGATGACACACTCCGGGAGGTGAAGGCAGGAATGTAGGACCTGGTTAGGTGTTGAGTGAAACTGGGAAGTTTCTTGTCTCCAGCAGAAGATCCAGGGACTCACAGCTCCAACCTTGTCCAAACCCCGGCACCTCCCCCCACCTACATACACACACATGTATCAAACCACAAATGAAACAGGAGCCAAATATGTTGGTTTTTATTGAATTCACTGGGCTCAAGGACAAATAAACAAAAAAAAAAAAGGAGGAGGGCGGTGGCAGGAGGACAGGCGCTGGGAAGAGACTCCAGCCAGGAAGGCTGGCCCTGAAAGAACGACAGCTCGAGCTGGGCTCTGATTCTAACCCTCTCCTTAGAGATGCTGGGGTTGCAGGGGTCCACATGGCAGACCTAGGGCATACATCCTTTCTCATCCAGTTTCCAGGCTCTTCCAGAGAGGAAGTTGGATTGGTTGGTCCCAGAGTTGGAGGAAAGTGGAAACAAAGAGGCAAGGTAAGAGAAAGTTTGGAGATGGGAGGGGGAACTGGAAAGGAGAGTTTAGAGTCCCGAGCTGGGGATCCCAATGGGAGGAGGTAGATTTTGACAGGAGAGGGAAGTACAAGGCTGGCCAGAGTAAGGCTAGGGGTGATGGGGTTCCTTCCTTTTAGAGGGTCTGTTTTGCGTTTGACTTTAGCCAGCAGCTTCTCACCCTGAATACTGTCGTAGTGGTCCCTGACAACTCAGGGCCCGCTTCATGTGATGCTAGAACCATCTTGGGTGGAAAACGTCTCCACCTGCAAAGAAGTTTCAGGCTGATGGAGAACAGGGAGGGCGAAAGAGCCTGGAGGATCAGGAGAATCTGGCCCTACTCAAGCTTGGGCCCGTCTTCCGGGGTGGTAGGAGAAGGGAATTAAATGGAGACGCTGTTCTCGATGAGGGGAGGGTCCAGGTAGGTATAGGGCAGCGCCAGGCCCTGGTTCCGCTCCCGGATGTCCCGTGAGATCTGGGCCAGGCGGCTCTGGAAGGCGGCGATGCTCCGCCGCGGGGCCTCCTCGGTGAAGTGCTCATCCGGGTAGGTGCCCAGGGGCCGCTGGGGGGAAATCAGGTGCGGGGTAAGGGTGACGTTCAGGGCAGGACGAGGAATAATGAAGAATCGCATTTGCCAACAAATACAGTCAAGGTTGCTTCTAAGGGCATGAACTAGGCACAGCTACTGTAAACGCACACCCTTCAAACCACAGCCCTAAACCACCGCTCACGCAACCGCAACCCGCGCGGAAGAGCCCGAACACCCACAGCTCCCAGGGCCAGGGCCCGACTGGGCCCCGGGCGCCAGCCAACCTGAGGTTAGTGCGCCCTCTGCTGGTAACCCTTTGCCTAGTGCCCTGAATCGGTTTCTGCCTGTGAAAATGGATGGATTGGACCTGAAATTCTCCGAAGGTCCCTTCCAGTGCCAGGCCCACTGTTCTGTGACTAAAAGAACACAGCCGCGTTCATAACACAACGGAAAGCAAAGTGAACACGCTCCAGCAAGCATGCCCTGTTTATGCACCTACTACCTCACAACCGAGCAAAATTCACCCCTAAAGACGACCAGGCCGGAGATAGCTTCCCAATCACCGCACATCATGAAATGTTTGCCAACACAGTCGCCATCACCATACACTGTCACACCACACAGCATGGCCAACGACAATCAAGAAATACTGCGATGAACTTCAGGGTCCAAGCCATCCCGTGGCAGCGGGGGCACCACACAACCGGTTCATTCCCCGTCTCAGCTGGGGGCCGGCCTCCTGAACAGCGCGCTTCTGGCCCAATATAACCTTCATACTGTAAAACTGTTGCCAATGATGTTTTAAAATGCCTCGTCTTGTTTTATTACACTAGTAAAGCCTTCCAGAAAAGTGCTAAATACCATCAGCAACAGTGGGCTTTGTTTTCTTGTCCCCTACTGTAATAAGGAGACCTCTATTGCTATACCATAAGGACAGTGTTTTGTTTTCTGAAATATACTTTTTTTATCAAAATTCCATAAGAGGGTTTCATTTTACACTGAGCTTTTATTAGTAATGGCTGTTCACTCTTACCAAATGCTTTTTTGACCTATATTGAGATGATTATATGGTGTGTTTCTTTACTGATGTAACAAATTATATTGTTAGATTTCATAAGGTTGAACCAACCTTTCATTCCTTTCATTCCTAGAATAAACTAGACTTCGTCACAGTGTATTATTCTTTTACTGTGTACTATCGACCTTTGTTGGCTGATGATATATTTTTAAGATTGTCGTAGCTGAGTGAAACAAGTTTACAATTTTATTTTCTTAATTACAGCTAGCATGTTGCAAGCACTTCATGTGGACTATCACCATGGCACAACGATCCTGTAAGGCAGGTGCTCTGGTCATTCTCACTTCACAGATAAAGACACTGAGGCCTGGGGTGGGGGAGGGGGAGGCATGGGGGGATAAATGGTGATGGGAGGGGACTTGACTCCGGGTGGTGAACACACAGTACAGTGTGCAGATGATGTGCTATGGAACTGAGCGCCTGACACCTGTATAATTTTGTTAACCAGGGTCACCCCAATAAATTCAGTGAAAAGGAAAAAAAGAAACTAAGGCTTGGAGATGCCCCATTCCATCCCCAAGGTCACATAGGTGGGAAGTGCAATCTGGGACAGGAACCATCCGCCTAAGGGCCCCCCACCTTTGCCAGGTGAGGGTTTCAGGGTCCCCAGGAAAGCAGAACCCAGTACAATGATTTGGGAAACTTTCACCTTTGTCTGTACTTTCAAGCAATTTGAATAATTTAGGAATGACTTGTTCCTTGATGATTTGTTAGAACCTCCCTTTGTAAGGGCAGGGGTCAAATTTTTTACAACCTTTCCTATTGATGTATGGTTTTCATCTCTTCTGCTGCTAAGTTTTGTTTATGTTTTCTTAGAAAATCATTTCTTTCATCTAGATTTCCACATTTGTTTGCATAAAACTGTAAGTAGAATTTCCTTCTAATTTCTTCAGTCTTCTCTGTATCTGTGGCCATATGCCTTTCCCATGCCTAATGCTGTACATTTATGTTCTCTCTCTTTCCTTTTTTTCTTGACTAGAATTGCCTCTGTTTTCTTTTATTGGTCTTTTCAAAGAATCAGTTTTATGTCTGATTTACCAAATTGAAATCTAATTTCTAAAACTCTAGTATAGTTTTTTAAAAATCAGAACACAGAAGTATGGCAGACTGAGTTCAAGCCTACTTACTAGCTGTGTGACCTTGGAAAAATCGCTTAGTGTCTCTGAACCTCTCAGTTTTCTCCCCTGTAAAATGGAACTACCATTTCCTGAATATGCTAGGCACTGCATGAAGTACTTTAAATATAGCCACTTATTTATTTTCTATTTAAAAATAGTGGACATACGATATCTGATTTAATGACCAAGATGATAGAATCTCAAAAACGGATAGCTGCTATTACTGTGGTTGCTATAATTTTCCAGGTGAAACTTCCCACTGGCTCATGGGGAGGGAATCCTTCCCTCTTGCCTACTCATTCCTCTCTGCTGTGATATTGTGATTTATAAGAAATATATATTTGGTCTTCCTCCCACTCCTGGCACAGAGTTCCTAAAACTCTTATAATTTCACGATAGACTGTTACAAGTGTCTTTTGTTATTCAAAATAAGCCTCTTTCAACCACGCCAGAGTGTATGTTAATGAGGTGACTTCTGGAAAGCACAGCCACCCGGCTGGTTGCCATTGGATTCAACCCTGTGATTAGAGAGTTGGAACTTTTAGTCCCACCCCCCAGCCTCTGGAGAGGGGAGAGGGGCTGGGGGTTAAATTAATCCTCAATGGCCAATAACTTAATCAATCATTCCTATGTAATAAAGCCTTCATCAAAATCCCTAAAATGTAGGTTTGGCAAACTTCCCGGTTGGTGCATGTGTGGAGGTGCTGGAAGGGGGCACGCCCTGAGGGAGTGCTCAGGGCGAGGTGTGTGGGAAGAGAGCACCCCTTCCCACACACCTCCTTGTGCATTTCTTCCACCTAGCAGTTCCTGAGTTGTACCCTCTTATAACAAACCTGTACTCTAGAACCTGTTTTCCTGAGTTCTGTGAGCTGTTCCAGCACATAGTCAAACCTGAGGAGGGAGTTGTTGAAACCTCTAATTTATAGCTGGGTGGTCAGAAACACAGCTGACGACCTGGACTTTCATTTGGCAATTGGTGTCTGAAGGGGGACAACGGCAGTCTTGTGGGACAGAGCCCTGAACCTGCGGGACCTGACGCTGTCTCCAGGTACTGTCAGCACTGAGCTAAATTAGAGGGCACCCAGCTTGTGTCTGAGAATTGCTCGGGGTGGGAACAGCCCCCGTGCAGGGGTAGCCGGAAGTATTGAGTGAGAGTATTGCGTTGAGAGCACTAATAAAGTATTCTGCAAGTAGACCAAAAAAAGAGTTTTTCCTTTCTAATGACAGAAATAAATGCCCTGAAAGCCTTGGGAGAGAGGATCAGAAAGGATCAGGACCCGGGGATGAGTTTCTGGCAAGCCCAGGCTATAGGATGAGAAGTCAGAACTTGTTAAGGAGACGAAATATCTGCACCAAATGGAGTCAGACATGAGAAATGAGGATATTCCTGTAACGTCAGAGCACTTGTGAACAAAACCAGGAGGGCAGAGGCATGACTGATAACCCAATGTGCATATGGAGATGATGGTGATCCGTGATCAAAGAGCCGCTCACCTCTGCACAGTCTAGCAGCCTAAGCAGCGCCTCCTCCCCTGATCCTGCCTCCAAAATAGCCCCTCCCGTCCATCAACACAGCCGCAGAAGCACTGTTTGCTTAAACTCAAATTTAGCCATGTCACCCCAGGCTTCAATCTCTTCCGTGTCTCCCCATTGTCCTCTGAATGAATACTGTGCCCACACTGTGCCATTTGCGGTCCCCGACACGCAATGCTCTCTTGCCTTCACTTCACTTCATTTCACTTGGTCTCATCTTTCACCTCTGCCTAGAAATTCACACTGCCCCTCCTCTGTCTCTCAAACTCCTACTGGCCTCACAGGTCCCAGCTTACATGTCACTTCCTCCGAGAAGCTTCCCTGGGTTCACCCGCACTTGGTCAGGTTCCAACAGGGCCCTGTCCTTACCTCCACCCCTGGACTGCAGCCAGCTCACGAGGACAGAGTTCACACGTGCCCATCAATGCCTGGCACACTGCAGGTGCTCAAGAAGTACATGTTCAAATGGAGGAAGTAGTACCTAAATAATACCTACAACACTCCGGTACTCTTTCATTTATCTGTGCATCTCCTCAGCTAGACGATAGGATTCTTGAAAGCAGGAAGGTCTCACCCAACTTCACATGCCCGGTGCCCAGCATTGTGTTGACACTTGGGAAGTATCCAATAAATGTGTGTTGAATGTTTAGATGAATGGGTAAGTGGTTGATGGATGAATGGCTGATGGATGGAAGAATAAATGGTTTGTTGGATGGATGGATGGATGGATGGATGGATGGATGAGTGGATTGGTAAACTGGTGAATTGGATGGACATTGTATCCCAGCCACTAACTAGTATTTGCTTCAATGTATGTCTCTGGGGATCAACTATCATTTCCTGAAGAAGCGGAAGAACCCAAGGCAGTTCAGCAGTGGACATAAATGCCAGCAGTCACCCCTTAACTCTTCCTGGAACAGCCACCATCACCTCCAGTGCCCAGGCCCTGCAAACCGCACCCCCAATCCCACCCCATTCACACACCTGGTCCTTGGGCTCTTGGCTGACCAACCAGAAGAGAAGAAGATTGTTACAGGTGACGTTCACTTCTGGGAGGGCCTCTAGGTAACTCTTCAGGGTGGTCGTCCCCTTGGTCTGTGGTGGGGGCTGCTTCATGGATGATGGGGCATTAGGCATCCAGGCCCCAAAGTCATGCTGTGGAGACCCCCACCCCAGTTGAGTCAACTGGCCAGAGGGAGAGGACCAGCTCCTTTATCATTATCCCTGATCCTACTCCCTACCATCGCAAGTCTTGCCACTGGGAAATTAGGAGACTGTGGAAGGGAAGAGAGGGAGGGGGGAGAATGGGAAGTTCCAGCAGTGCGGCAGGAGCCTGGCTCACCCCTGTTACTCCCTTCCCAATGTTCCAGGACTGGGTGGAATGAATCACCAAGGAAGGAGGAAGACCCAGAGAGGAGGTAACCCTAGAAATAGGCCTGGGGCTGGCACGCCAAACAGCAACTGATACTCCACTTGGCTTCATCCTAACCGTGACAGGAGTCCATAAGTTCTACTCCTTGTGCAACACCAACTCAAGCCACCGCTGCAACTGTGGACTCAGCTCCACCCCAGTCATCATCCACGCCAGTCTTTCCCTCCACCCGGTCACCCCTCCTACCCCAGCCCTAATGATAAACCCACCCAAACCTGACCCACCCATGCTCTCAGCCCAAACTCCAGCCTCCTGTGCATTGCTGAGCCTAACCTCTCCTGGCCCAGTGCCCCTCTGACCTGCCCCCTGCAGCCTCACCTGCCCACTGTTGACTGCAGCGTGTTGGGCGGAACAGTTGAAGATGATTGCTGTGAGGAACTTCACCAGCTCTTTTGGGGTGCACAGCCGGCATGGGAAGCCTGGGTGTGGGAGGAAGGGAAGAGGGTGTGGAGGGGACCGGATTCCTAGGGGCAGCTCAGGGCTGGGGCTCAGCACAGGGGGAGAGTGAGGAGGTGAGGGCTGAACCTTCGGCCACCACTGTCTTTAGACTAAGATTAGGGTTGGGCTGAGGTTAGGGATGGTCATCACCATGGTTGGTGGTCTCTGAAGAAGGTCAAGAGAGGAGCTGGGTGCTGGGGTCAGACCAGAAAGTGCCCAGGTGGCAGAGCTCACAGCCGAGCAGCCAGGTCCCAGCCAGCCACCGTGGCACTGCTGTCTGCAGCCCACGTCAGCACTTACTGACTTAAGTCTCCCTAGTTCGCTGTTGTCCAAGCAAGCAGGTCATCTGCTGCTGGGCTTAGTCTCAGGGACAGAGGACCAGAATGTTCTACTCATCAGCTCACTGCGGTGGAAGCAGAAGGAAGCTCTCAGGCCAGGGCTTGGCTCTTTGAAGAGAAGGCAGGCAAGCAAGGCACTGAGGCTGTGCTGGCGGGGAAGAGAAGGAGGCTTTCTGAGGAAGAGGGGGGAAGCTTTGAAGGGAAAAAAGATGACAGAGGAAGCATTGCATCCCTTGGCCCTCTTCTCTCTGTACTTGGTCTCCTCCAAGTCCATAGTTTAACCGCCTCCCATGGGCTGAACACTCCTAAGGTCACATCTCCAGCTGGCTACCCCCGGCCCTGAACTCTAGGCTCAACAGTGGGCTCGAACCTGCAGCTGCTACTTGTCAGCCCAGCGGAGTGTCTGCAGGCCATCAGGGACTTAACATCTGCAAAGCCGAATGCCTGACTGCCTGCTCTACACACTCCCCAAACCTGTCCCTCCCACCGTCGTCCCATTTTGACAGTCTCTATCCTGTGCCCTCACTGCTGTTATCGCATACCCCACATACCAGCAGACACTTCCGGAAGCCAATCTTGTCTCCTCGCCTGTCTCCACCACTACCCGGGACCCGGCATCTCGCTCCCGGGTGACTCTGACCACTTCCACCATTACCCCGACAGCTAGAGGAAGTGATCCTTTCGAACCACACATACAATTCTGTCACTACTTGCTGGAACCCTCTCCTACCTCACCGTGGTCCTACTTGATCTGGCTCTGGCTTATTCTCTGACTTCATTTCCTTCCCAACTTTTCTTTCTCTCACTCACTCTATTCCAGCCACACAGGCCTTCCTCCGGTTCTTCAAACCTGCCAGGGCGCCCCCGCCTCTGCCTGCACCCGTGAAGCCCCACCATGCACAGAAATAGCTCTCTCGTTTCTTTCACATCTCTACTCAAACATCACCCCCTTGGGGAGGCCTTCCCTGGCCACATATCTGAAATTCTGCCCCCACCTCAACACACTAGTGCTTTCTGATGCTGTTTTGTTCTTCTTGGCATGCATAACCACCTAACATATCTGTTTGATATCTGTGTCCCCCCGCAAGAATGCTAAGCTCCATGAAGGCTGGTATTTCTGTCTGTCATATTCACAGCTGAACCCCCGCACCGAGAACAATACTTACTACACATTAAAAGAGCCCAGCGATGACTGGTTGAATGGAGTGAATTCAGGAGAGGGTAAGAAGCCAGAGTGGGAAGAAATGGGGCATAAGCAAGGTGGAGGGTCAGGGAGAGCCCTCGTTGGGGTGAGGCTGCAGCCGTGTGCCAGGCCAGGTTTATGGGCACTATTTCAGAGGATCCCCAGGGCGGCACCCTACAGGCTTGGCAGGCAAGCGTGGAAAGGGTGAGAAGAAGCTGCCACAATGCAGGAATAGCGTGAGGACTGGGATTAGGGTGACGACAGCGGGAAATTATGGGGACAATAGGGCTTGCCACCCACCGGGATTCAGGGGAAGAGGAAGGCAGAAGGGAACATGAGTCAAGGACGGCTCCAAGGCTCAGAGTCAGGATGACTGGAGGAACGCTGACGCGACAGGGCAGGCAGAGAGGTTTCAGGGAAGGTTTGGGTATCTGCCTGGGAGTGTGTGGGAAGTTTCCGAATGTTCTATTCCTGGCCGATATGCTAACCTTGAGGGCTGACAATAAAAAAGGAAAGCTGTCAGATCATCTATGGGAATTTTTCTGTAACTCATATTAGTGTTTTTCCCCCTTGAAATATGGAGCAAAAGGCATAGTGCCTGAGGTTAATGAATTGTTAATGAATCTAAGGTAATGTTTTACCTTAAAACAGATGAATCTAGGATAAGTTTATACTGGTCAGGAGAGATGTTTGTCAGTCTGAAGAATGTTCTGGTGTATTAAATTAGAGGCAAGCTTAATTAAGTAAGATAGGAGAGTGGAGCCAACAGTAATTATACCCCCTCCTGCCTCTTAAATAAGAAACAGACCACCCCAAAGAAACGCCTTCAGGAAGAGGAGCAATTGAGATCACGGCCGCCCGTGATTAACAGTAGGTTTGCAACGCTCAGGGAGGGGTCACCCTTTAAAAGATCGAAAAGCAATCTGGCTGTCACCACCTTTACTCAGAAATCACTCCAGGCATCACTAATAGTGGGACAACCTGACATTATGTGCCTCCCAAGATGAAGCAACGAGGAGACCACAGCGTGCCTCGAGAAATAATCTCATTTGAGGCCGAAGATGGCTCCTACCGCGTGATGCGACACGTCCATACAACTCAGCAAGTGGAAGTGAATGGATGGGCTCAGGCTCAGGTAAAGGTCTAGAAGGGACCAGAGGGGCACAGGGTAGTGGTTGAAAGCAAGGGCTTTGCAGATCATGGGATCTGGCCCTGGATCCTGCCTCTACCACTTACTGTATAACCTTCTCTGTGCCTATTCCTCATCTATTCAGTGGGGCTAATACTAGGATGTACTTCAAACTCTGATCAATAAATAGGAACTGATTAGTGGTGAGGTGGCGGGGGGTGGGGTTGGGGGAGCACCGCATCATTGGGAGCCTGTGGTCAAGGGATGGAGAAGAGATACCTGAGCTTTTCCGGTTCAGGAACGCCTGAGCAAAAATCTCGCTGACCCAGGCCTGCAGCTCCGAATCCTGCTGTACAGACGCATCACTGGGATAATAGTAGCCCACGATTTCTGAGACAAAACTGCAGGAAAGAGATGCCCATGCTATTGCAGTGGCCTTGGGCTCAGGCCTGGCCAGAAAACTATGGTCCAGTGCTGCTCAGGCAGGGGATAGCAGCTGGTCAGAGTCTACTGACAGCCCATGGAAGATTCGCAGACACAGTTGGAACCTGAGTGCCCAGGCTTCCCGCAAGTCTCCCCGTCCCCACTCCTGAGTCACGGGTGCTCTGGGCCTCC
This sequence comes from Micronycteris hirsuta, assembly GCA_004026765.1. Classification (NCBI taxonomy): domain Eukaryota; kingdom Metazoa; phylum Chordata; class Mammalia; order Chiroptera; family Phyllostomidae; genus Micronycteris; species Micronycteris hirsuta. The sequence continues at coordinate 14,074 of PVJI01003964.1, forward strand.
TTCCTGCACAGGGTCTGGAGGAGGGTACACAGAGGAGAGCCAGACTCATGCCACATCCCCTCCCTGCTCAGCACCCAAGAGAAAGGAAGACCTGCCTGCCCAGAGGGCCCAGGCTACACCTAGCTGTTTCATCTTCTCTGGACACCCTGTCCTTCCCTTCCTCCACTGTGCTCACACACAGCCCAACCTCTCCCCAGCCCAAAGCTATCTGCCATTTCATAGGGGACCCCAACCCTAACGCTCACCCTTGGGAGTGCCTCATGCTGAGAACACCTGGAAACCCCACCACCAAGCACCCCAGCCTGCATCAACACAGAGGCCCACACTGCCTCTGGGCCAGGGGGGCCTTGTGGGGCCAGATTGGCTTCAGGGTCCCAGGCCCACACCTCTCAATGGCGGCCCAGATCTTCAGACCGTCATCTCGGTAATGGTAGTTGGGGATAGCCAAGACACCGCGGGCCCGCAGGCTGTCCGGAAGGCAGAAATTGGTGTAGGTGAAGTGGGCCAGGCCAGTGCTCATGAGGCAGAGGAGGCCTCGCCTCCCGATCGAGGTGACCTGAGGACACATCACAGCTCAGCTCCTGGGCCCTCCCAACCTCCACCCTGCTGCCTGGGGACCAGACAAGGCTAGTGACTCAGCAGAGGGGATTTTTCAGTTAATCAAGCAGTGCAAGATCTCGGATCGAAATCACCCATTGGGACTTGACATAGGCTGCCAAGAAAGTGACCCTATATGTGCATAGGAGGTAATCCTTAGGTATTTGGTAACTAAATGAATGAACTGATGCTAGGGAGTCAAGGAGGCAGAGCAGGGCTCCGCCCAGGGTCAGCGAGGGTTTGTGCTTAGGCTGGGGGTACCCTACCCACCTCAAGGAGCATTTGGAACTTGGCCTGAGGGGTGGGACCCGTGGGTGAGTTGGGCGGGCAGAGACAAGGTTTGTGGGCGGTGCAAAGTAGGAGACTGCGGGCAAGGGCGGGTCTTGGGAAAAGGGGCTGGCGGGAACTGTGGGATGAGATTGGAGGCCAAACTGGGCTGTAGATCGAGCAAAGTACTCTTCGGAGAGACGGGGTGGGCAGGGGTCGGGGAGGCCGCACCTTATCTATCAGGCCCTCAGGGTTGAGCAGCGTGGCGCGGGCGATGGTGTTCACCTGCAGCGTGTACCGAGTGTGGGGAAGCAGGAGCTGCGAGTGGAATGAGGTCACAGGAGCCTGTGGTCAGGGCCCCACCCTGGCCCTGCCACCTCTCGACCCGCCAGGGGGTCTCACCGACCTTGTAGATAGGATGACAAAGTGGCAGCTGACGCAGCGTGGCCATGGCGAAGGCCTCGCACAGCAAATGCGTGCACAGGAAGTGCGTGTTGTTCTCGTGCACAAGGAACTCGGAGTTGCGCACCCACGTCTTGGCCAGCAGCCAGTCCCAGTCCGAGTCCGTAGGCAGAAAGATGGGGCTGTCGGGCCCTGGGGTCTGGCTGAGCTGCGTCCAAGAATACTAAGGGCGTGAGACTCAAGACTGCTAGTGCGCACCTTGAAGCCCCACCCCCAAAAGCCCCGCCCCAGCCTCACCTGGATGGCCAAGGGCATTAGCGCCCCCTGGGGGTTGAGCCACAGCAGGCAGAGAGGGGCGGCCAAGTACTGCTGGCGGCCGTTTAGGCACTGGACAGGGACGTCGGCTAGGATCCAGTAGTCGGCTAGGAAGATGTTCCCTCTCTGCGGAAGGCGCACAGAGCCTCAGAGTACCCTTCCCACCCGCGCTCCGCTTTTCTCCCTGTTCTCTGCCCATTTCCACCTCAGCTCTGGCCTCGGTAATGCTTGGTATCTGCACTCATGGTCAATGTCGGGTACCCCACCCTTCCCAGAACGTTCGGAATGAGGTCCAGCAGAATACCTCGTTGTGCGACCTTTCACCTGGCTTCCCAGATTGAACAAGCCTTCACCCTCTCCCCTTCTGCCTTCCTACTGGTCCTCCCCTGGTCCTTCCTACTCTCGACGCAGATGACCTCAGTGTATCCACGAAAAACAAAACCACCGAACACATCTCCAGCCTTCTAGAGGATACCTGAGGACGTGACTGCTTCAGAGAAACTGGATCATCGTCTTCTCAACACCCTCGAAACTCCTAACTCTCCATGATTGTACCTGCTGTATCCAGCGGCACTGTCTTTGGTCTGTCCTAAAAGAGCCTTCTTTGGGCATCAGTACTTAGGATCTTGGAGGCCCAGAATAGAGGGAGAGCCTCCTCCAAACCGTCCTGTTTATTCATGCCACTTCAGTGAGTCCTGAGCATTCACATCACTGCGCCAGACCCCACGTCAGGCCTTAAGCCATCCCCAGCCCCATCTGGCCTCATCCACATCTACTCTACTTAAAAGGTGCAGGGCCAGGGCCACCCAGAGGATGAGGCCTGCAGGCTGGACGCAGCCCTGGCCGTCCCATCCCACCCTTCACACCATCCTTTCTCCATAACGGCAACTCACCCACCTCTAGCTCTGTCTGCAGACAGGTGCCAGGTCCCAGCAAGGGGGCCACCATGTCATTGGTGACAGGCAGCTTGCTGGGCAAGCTGGAGAGGCAATGGAGCATGACAGGATTGACGCCATTCAGGTACTGGTACCCGAAGAAGTGGTCCTCACACCAGTGCTCTGTGACGTACTCTAGTGGGTGAGAGGGGGAGGGACTTGTTGGTCTGGAAACTACTTCCCCAGATCTTGCTCCTGCCCAGCTCTTTGCTCATCACTTCAGTTTAGGATTTCACAGCAACCCTACAAAGTAGGTGAACTACATCTTCATTTAACACTGGACACCGAGAGTCAAAGAGGTGGAATGAGTTGCTTAGTTGAGCGGCATAACAGGGCTTTGAACCTAAGTCTGGTCCCAAAGCCCAGAATGCTTGGAGGTGGGGGTAGAGGAAGAGCAGTGAGTGTTCCTGGGCAGGATCAGGGCTCCCTAAATGACTCTTTACCCTTTCCCAGGCAAGCAGAGTATCTCCTGTCCTTACTCCACTGTTCTTGTCCCATCCCAGAGGAAGGGGAGATGTGTGGGTTTCTGAGGGGGTCTGTGAGACTGCCACCAGCAAAACCAGGAGCCCCTCCCACCGGAATCCAGCAGTCTGTCTGAGAGTGCTGGGGGAGGATGCTCTCCCAGGATGGGCAGAGGGGTCTGAACATGGGATAGGCTAGAGGATGGACATCTCCTGCTTGTCTCTGCACACCTGAAGTGAAGGTCTTGTGGCACCAGAATACATTCCGGATGTCATCCAGCTTCTTCCAGGAGCCCTTTCGGTCCAGCAGCCCTCGAAGCTTCATGCCCAAGGACCTGATGGGGAGGGGAAGTGAAGGTGGGGTCTGGGGCTTCCAGGAGCACTGTGTCCCCAGCCTAGAGGTCTGGAGGGAACTGACAAGGTCAATGGGTTTGCCCAGGACCCGCCCACTCCCCCCCCCTCCTCAAAGCCTGCTTCACTCCCACCTGCCACCCAGGAGCCATCTCCCGTGCCCCCACCCCCAGATGCCTGCCTCCTCTAGACACCAGAGTATCGGCAGTACCCTCTCCAGCCATGTCACACTTAGAACTTCAGCTGTTGCCTGAGCTGCTGATGACCCTTCTGACCGCTAATTCACTGTGTTGCATGTCTCCCTAGTGATGCTGAGTTCTTCCCAGCCAAGATTATATCCGAATACTACTAGCATCTATTGAGAGATTATTTTGTGCTGGGTGTTACTTCATTAAATTTTCTCCCAAACCTATGGGGTAGGTATGTATATTATTGTCATTTTATAAATGAGGGAACTATTTAGAGGCTAAGTGAAAATCAAGTTCACACAGTTAGAGAGCATTGGTTCTGGGAATTGAAACTGAGGTAGTCTGACCACCTCCTTAAAGCGTAAGAGCCAGGCCTCTCTGTTCCACTCAACATGGTCCCAGCAGTGCCTGGGACCGTGGTGTGCACAATTAATTGTATTGGCTTGAGGAATAAAAAAAAGAATGGATGAATAAGGAGCAAAGAGGAGGCGATGGGAAAATAGAGAATGGAGGAATCTAAGGGGGTTGGGGAGAGGGAAGAGAGAGGAGACTGGGAGCAGAGAGAGAGAAGAGTGGGGGCCACAGAGGGGGAGGACTAGGGCAGGGAGAGGGCAGACTATGGGACAAAGAGAGGGAAGACTGGAAGCAGAAAGAAGGGAAAGGGAAGCAGAGAAGGGGCTGTGCATCAAAGAGGCAGGGGCAGATGGGAGAGTGAGCAGGAGCGCAGAGCGGGCAGTTGCCTCACGGAGGGAGGGCGTTGAAGATCAGCGAGGTCGTCTTGGTGGCCGAGTATCTAATATTGGGCTCCATGTGCAGCAAAGACGGGATATCAACTTTCATGGGGAAGAGAGGCAGGTACCGATTCCCACTGCTGGGAGGGGGGGATGGGAGGATATTGGGGCAGAAGAACAGAGAACAGTTAGAAACATCTGTGGCTCGCTTCCTTAATTCCTTCCCTTTCTCTTCCCCCAGACTTCCTAGGCCTTCCCCGACTCTGAGCTTTTCCCTGGCCCTCTTCCATCAGGCCTGAAACCATCTCCTCCTCTCTGCCAGACCCCTGGGCCCTCCCTTCCTATTCCACTCCTAACACTTGTATTAAATTGCACTTATCATAGTTCCCAATTTCTCCTTCCAGGCTGCCTGGGATCCAGCCTCCCAACTTCACACCCCTCCACCTTCTTCCCAAAGCCTGGGTCCTCCCTCACCTGTCATCCTGGTCTGCACAAGGTGTCGTCCTGGTCAAGGCAAATTTCTTGTCTGACTCCATCTGCTCAAAGCCGCTGACGTCCACGATGCCAGGGAATCCAGGGGCATAGACTTTCCAGCTTCCAGGGGAACGAGGTCAGAGGTGGAAGGTCAAACTTACGGTACACAGAAACTTTAGCTTTTAAAGACATGCCTTGAAATTAAAACTCCCAAAAAACTCCCATTTTCTGGGTAGGTGACAGAAAATTGGGATTTTTCTCCCTGAGCCACTGGGTTTCAGATCAGGGTAGAATTGGAGGGTGACGTGAATGTCCAGGCTGCTTTAGGGTCAGGTTTGTGCTGAGATCAAGATCATGGGCAGTTTGGGAGTGATGCTGAGGAGGGGGCAAGTCTGAGGATGGGCTGAGATTCGTTAATACTAGGGTCACATCAAAGGCAGCTGGGGCTGAGTGTGAATTCATTGACGGTACCGACACAATTATTGGTACTGGTGTTCTGAGTCTGGACTCAAGGTCAGTGTTAGGTTGAGGTTAGGTTTAAATAATGGGCCTGCCCTGGCTGGTATAGCTCAGTGGATTGAGCGCGGGCTGGGAACCAAGCGGTCCCGGTTGGATTCCCAGTCAGGGCACATGCCTGGGTTGCAGGCCAAGTCCCCATGAGGGCCATGTGAGAGGCAACCATACATTGCTGTTTCTCTCCCTCTCTTTCTCCCTCCCTTCCCCTCTCTCTAAAAAGAAATAAAAATAAAATCTTTAAAAAAAAATACATAAATAAATAAATAAATAATGGTCCTGATTGGAGTTGGGCCCCCAAGATTGGAACTGAGGTCAAAGTTAGTAAAGTGACTAAGTCTGAGGTCATAATAAAGATGGGGAAAGAAGTCAAATTAGGTCACCCTCACCAGTAGCATTCCTGTCGGGCCTGGAGTTCCCGTTTCCTGTGGTCCAGAAGGATTGGAAGGGAGTCTTGACAAATAGTTCTTGCTGTGGGAAATGAAAATTACTCATTGTGTAAGTCTTTTTTTTTTCTCAAACAACAGCTTCTCCAGCAAAGCTTGCCTAAACCCCTTAACCCTTGTACCCAATCCCTCAGTGACATGGATACCCCATGTTCTTTGTACATTCATCAGTAGAAGGGATTCAGGCAGGACAACTCCTCAATTATAACCGTCTTCTATATTGTTTGCATGTTTGTCTCCTTCCTAAGACTAATTCTTTCTGGGCAGAAGTCACATTCCTTTCACTTTTTGTATTCTCGGCATCTAGCGTGGTGCCCAGCACAGTGTATGTAGCATGCACACAATACATGAGATGAACATATGTGAGTATATTTTGTGAAGTGACGAATGGATTGTTATGGGGTTTTGGAGTGAGATCTATGAAGAACTCACTATGGGCCAAGGGGTAATGTTCACTCACCTTACCTTGATCTAGAACAGCATCTCTCATCCCTAAGACTCATCTTAAACCATAGACTAGCCCTAGTCTTGCCTTTCCATATCAGACAGCTCAGGAGATAGGGGGTCCAGAGGCCAAAGGAGCCAGAGCCCCGCATTCTTGAAAGACCACCTAAATTCAAGAAGGAGTCCCAATAGCACGTTGCAGGGACTTCATCCACACTGGAAAAGCCAATAGAAGTGGGCAGAGGGTTTCAGCTAAATTCTCTCAGCATTCAGGGCTTCTCCACCTGTTGAAATCCACTCAGCTTGCAGGTTAGTTTCTTTCTGGGCTCCAGAGAAATTTCTCTTGGGGACATGCGGAGGGAGTCAGCAGAAAGCAAACTGCGCTCTGTGTGTGTGTGTGTGTGTGTGTATGTGTCTGCACTTGGTGGTGTGAGTGGACATGAGAGTGTGTCTAGTCTATGTGTGTCTCCAGAGGGGTGAACACTGTCTAGAAAGTCCCTACCTTTCAGGGCTTTAGAGGTTCACTTTTTTTTTTCCAGGAAACATCTACTTGGGAGCCCTGAACTTGTTACACTAACCCCAACCCTGTTTCCTACACCCTGGGCTCTGGGAGACCCTGCCCCTAATCCCAACAGATGCCTTCTGCAGCACAGGCCAGCCCCCCCACTCTGGCCCACCTGTTCCTGGTCGCAGCTCTATAGTGCAGTAGCCCTCAATCCACTGATAGCAGGGAAAGTGGAAAAGGGTACCATCGGGGGCAGTGACACAGATGTGGCTGCAGTACCAGGAGTCCTTGGGGAAGAACGCATAGCGCTCCTTGTGTAGACGCAGCAGCAAGAGCTCACCCAGCTCTGCTGAACAGCGCACCTTGTACTTCTGCACCTGAGGGGAGGAAGAGAGGGAGCAGGTGAGAGGCAAGGAACCGCCAGAGCTGTCCTTGGACCTTGCAAGGTGCAGCTATACCTACACCTATTCTGACACAGAAACCTGAGCTTCTGCTAACCCATATGATGCTTTTGTTTGAATTTGAAAAGAGCATCCCTTCACAAGGCAGAAGCAACCACAGCTACCACAGGCAACGTTGGGTTCTGGATGTCACTAGCCCCCTTGGCGGCCGACTTCTCCTCAAGACCCATCAGGAAACCATCCTTGGACCTGGCAGAGACAGGCAGACTCCTCCAGAGAAGATGAAACCCAGACTATGGGAGTTCAAGAGACTTGCCCAAAGCCCATCTTCAGTTATGAGAGGAGGAGCTAGGAAGCCAGGGGAATTCTTCTGACCCCCTTGCCCAAGGCTCCTTCACAGTCCTGTTTGGGTGAGATTTATTATCCCCAGGAAAGACAGGAACCAGACAGAACCAGGAATGGTGAGGAGGTCAGGACTAGCATTCTGAGTTCTGCGGGATTTGATGAGCCCTGAGGGAAGACCCTCTCCTCCTTCAGGGTCCCCCAGCTGCCCTGCCCCTCAGGGGTCGCTCCTCCCTCTCTCCTCGGTACTTACCGATCCAGGGGCAAAGTCTCTGCCCATGCGATCCAGTAGCTGCTTGGGGCTCTCACCACACATGCCCACCAGAGTGACAGAGATGTTGTCCAGTGTGCCTGCCCCCAGGTAAGCACCGGTGGTCACTCGCACGCGGTACACGGCCATGATGAGAGGAAAGGAGGAATGCCCCCGGCAAGGTTAGCCCCAGGAGCAGCTGGTCTGGAGGTGAGCAGCAGGCAGAGCAGAACTGGATTGCTGGGATGCTGAGCCGCTGGAGGGGAGCTCTGAGGTGGGGAGTGTGGGGGCCAGGCTAGGCCTCTGAGAAAAGGCTCAGCTCTCTCCGAGATGCTCTCTCTCCAGAAACTCCTGGCCTCTGCCCTTGCTCATTGTGGGCTCCCTCTCTCCGCCCACACGTGCACCCTAATAGTTGTTTGCTTCTCTCTGACACAGCCGGTCCCTCTGGCTGACAGAACAGGGCGGCTCACCCAGATGGGTATCAGGAGCTCGAGCCCCATTGGGAAGGGAGGGACCAAACGCTGAAAAAGAGACAGGGAGTAGGTGACGTCCATATGATCGAAACATTGCCCTCCTCCCGGTCAGGAGCCCTACAGATGCTCTGGGACCCTTGTCCGTCCCTCCACACCCAAATTGCCCCACCAGACCCTTTCCTCTTCTCCCTCAACCACAACTGGGAACAGAGCAACCACATTCCTACTTTTGAATCATCCATGTGAATCACTGTACACAAGTGAGACACACCGACATAAACCACACGTGACTACAGCCACACGCAGGTGAGTCTCACGCATTCCTGCACACCTCATGAGGGTCAGAAACAACTCTCCTGTCACCCCACACACTCCGCACCACTATCCCACGCCCAGCTGTCTGTGCCCCGCGTCTTTGGCACGCCAGCTATCAATCTTTCCCTTGGAATGGGGCCCGTCGGGGTACCGAGGTGCACTCCGGCTGCACAGCATCTGAAAGCCCCATGTGGCAATCTTCTGCTCCGGGCCCACCCTCGATCCTTCTGGGCAAGAGCGGGGGTGCCGGGGTGCCTAGAATTTAGGTCTTCCAGATTAGGGAGAAACCACCCGGCGAGAGAAGCCGGCAGCCGGCAGCGACCCCACGCGGCCGGTCTCCTCACCGCACCATCCCAGCCTTCGCTGTGCTTCAGCCTTGGCAAATCAAACTCCGTAGGAACTACTCGAGAAAGGCTTGGATAGAAGCGCGATCAGCTGTCGCCCGGCTACTCTAGCTTCCTTAGGGTCTGTGCCCAAATCCTTTGAATACATACCTACAATTACCCCTCGGTTTTGCGAGCACGAACTTTTGCAAGTAAAATACTATTAAGGATAACAGAGAAACACTGACAAGAGAGCCCGGATAGCTCAGTCGGTAGAGCATCAGACTTTTAATCTGAGGGTCCAGGGTTCAAGTCCCTGTTCGGGCGTTCGATTGCTTTTTCTACCAGGAATGCACCATTCCTTTACTTAGTACAATTCCATTCCTTTTCTTAGTACAATTAATATTTGTGTTCCTTCCAACAAAATAAAAGAAAGGAATAACGAAAATACTGTTGCTTAATTTTAAAAGGAAGTGGTGGCCGGATCGCCGCCATCATGGACACGAGTCGTGTACAACCTGTCAAGCTAGCCAGGGTCACCAACGTGTTGGGCAGAACCGACCCCCTAGGGACAGTGCAAGCAGGTATGTGCGAAATTCATGGACAACGCGAGTCGCTCGATCATCCGCAGCTTGAAAGGCCCCGTGAACTAGGGCCTCACCCTATGGAGTCACAGCGAGAGGCTTCGAGGCTGCGCTGAATTTGTGTCTGGGTCTTGGATGCCTCGGTGGACCACATGGCCCATGGGGATGATATTTGAATGTTAACAAAGAGTTTTTATTGTCTGTAAAAAAAAAAAAAAAGTGGTATTAAGTGAGTCAGGGTTTTAGTTTTCAGAAGGTAGAATAAATAACGGGAAGGAAAGTAGAGGTGTTTTAGAGTATTACATATGGAAGTCATATGTGCTAAATTTACATTTTCTAGTAGCTGTATTAAAAAGAGTAAGAGGTTTCACCAAGATGTATAAACACTAAATGTGTGCAGGTTTTTGTATGGCAATTATACCTCAATAAGGCTAAAAATGAAATAATAATAATAACAATAAAAGAAGAAGAAAAAACTGTGGAGGTAGCAGGAGTATGTGGGAGTTCTCTGTACTTTCTCTTCAAAATTTCTGGAAACCTAAAGCTGCTCTAAGAAATAAAATCTGTTATTTAAAAAAGTGAAAAATAACAGTCGAAATTAATTTTAATAACATTTCATTTAACCCAAAATCTTAGCATTTTAACACATAATCAACATTTTTATATTCATGAAATTATAACAATTTTTATGCTGTCTTCTAAGTACAGTTTTTATTTTATACTTACAATACATCTCAATTCGTATTTCAATGTTCGATAGCGGCTTCTACCTTATCCGACAGCTGTTTTTACGTTGTTTTGTCTTCTGTAAAAGGCAGAGTACAGAAGAATAAATAGAAAAGGGAGTTGAGTAATATGTAAACATTCAGAAAAAGCAGGGAGCGGGTAGGTTCCATGGTGTAATGGTTAGCACTCTGGACTCTGAATCCAGCGATCCGAGTTCAAATCTCGGTGGAACCTTACGCTTTGTTTTCACCAACTCCCGACGTGTCTCATTATTAGTTTTGTGTATGAGGTTCTTTTATGATCTGAGATTATCTAAAAAGAAAACTACAACCCAATGAGCTTTTCGGCGAGAGTAGTTGGATCCTCTAGCACACCATGAGGAAAACACACAACGAATCACTTAAGTTTGTGTATGAACAAGTGTTGCGCTTATTCTGCGATTTGAGAATGGTATTTGAGGACACGTTAAAGGGGAGATAAGCTATGAAGTAATGAGGGTTACTTTAGCAGTCCATCACCGTTATGGTTTGGGGCTGCGATGCAGACTCAGGTGGAATTATATCTGGAATACCACAGAGGGAAGACAGTGGTGAGACCTTTACCAAGAGTCCTCATAAAATTGAGGAAGATCCCACAAGGGCTTGTATGATTTTACGTTGTAGAATAACCCACGAGAAAAACTCTGACTTGGCAGCGGTGGGATTCGAACCCACGCCTCCGAAGAGACTGGAGCCTAAATCCAGCGCCTTAGACCGCTCGGCCACGCTACCTACGTGAAATGAGGCTTTCTCCGTAGTCCTCCTAAGAGACTGTACAGAAGTAAGCTAGAGACGGTTGTATTTAATTAGCCGATTTTCTTTGGAAATAATTTAGATTCAGAATAGCGAAGCTGCGGATGGGAAAGCAGGTAGACCAAAGGAAACAGAGTCACAGAAATTTACAACGAAAAGAGTTTATTTGGATGGGTGGGGCCACATCTGGGACTGGGTTATACCTGGGCTGGAAGCATCCCCTAAGCAGGCAGCCGGAGCTCTGTACTCGCCCCCTCGCTCATATTTGGTAACTCTCTCTCTTTTCTTCCACCCATGTGCGCCCGCACTCCCACCTGGCTCACCTGCTTTTCGCCCGCTACCTCTCCCAGGCAGGCCTCCGAAGTCCAAACCGCGCGCTCTTGGCCACCCTCCCCCTCCCCCACGCTATTACCCGTAAGCCGTCAGACGCGAAGGCTCGACAGTGGGCTCTGTGGCGCAATGGATAGCGCATTGGACTTCTAGTGATGAAATGAGCGATTCAAAGGTTGTGGGTTCGAATCCCACCAGAGTCGATTTTATTCAACTTTTTTCTTTTCTATACCCGTTTTTTTTCTTAAAGGTCCCCCCACCCCTTCTCCCCCTACCCTATCTATGTGTTTTCCACGTTTTCAGCTCCAACCTCAGTCTTCGCTCTGCTCTCTTCTTTACTTACCTGTCTGCCCCAGGGCTTGGGCCATGGAGAGCAAGACTGGGGTAGGGGGAGGAGGAGGGATGGGAGACAAAAGGGGAGGGAAAGTGGGCGTGGACGCCGAGATAAAGGCAGGCCCCTGGCTCTGGGACACACGGGGGTTTAATAACCACTTTATTCCATGCACTAGGGACTCGAGAAGGGACTGGAGCTGGGCTAGGGGCAGAGAAGGTACAATCCTAGACATGGGAGAGGCGGGGTAGGGGAAAAGGACAGGAACCAGGGAAATATATATTTATATAGATACTCTAATATAGACCACATCTCACCCGCGCGCTGCGCCCGCGCGCCCCGCCGCCCTCCCCAACACCTCCTCACCCCGACGCCCGGGTCCCTCTGCTGCCCTTAGGCTGGAGTCTCTACCCTACCCCCAGCCCTACCCCCACCCCCCAAAGCTTAGGGCCAAGGTCTCCAGAAAGCGGGCGGCGGGGGCGGCGGGGCCTTGGGCGCCCCATCTTGTCTGTGAGGCGGCGGAGGAGGCGGCAGCAGTCCGGTGAGGGGCGCCGGCTCGCCGGAATCCCCGGCGCGGGGGGAGCAAGGGGACGGGGACCAGGCACAGCGAGGGCTAGAGGAGCCCTGGTGCACTGGGGGGCGCTGGTGCGGCGCGGGGCCAGGCGCCGGGGCGGCGGGGTCCAGCGGTGGGCGCGCCGCTTGGGGCCTCGGATCTACGGGTTCCGGCCGCGGCGGCTTGGGGCGCAGGTAGACGTGCAGCGCGGAGAAGAGCTGGGCACGGGCTGCCGGGCTGGCGTCGTGCGCGAAGGCCGCCAGGCGAAGCAGGCACTCGCGGAAACCGGACAAGTAGCAGCTGGCGAGCGCCTCGGCGTCCTGGGCTGGGGACCGGGGGACCCCTGGAGCCGCGGCAGTGCGTGCGGCCGATGGGAGGACGGGCAGTCAGGGCAGGGGCCCAGCAGGGGTAAGGGAAGGGGCGGGGCGCAGAGGTACCAAGGCCCGACAAGCGCACAGAGACAGGAAACCAGACGGACGGACGGAGGGAGAAAAGGAGGGAGACACAGAGACAGACACGCGCGGGTGTTATTAACCTCGCCTCAGAGCAGACTCTGCCACTCCCCAAGCCCACCATGCACGGCAAATTCCGCCCCATCTACCCCGGCCCGGACCTCGGTGAATCCCCCCTCCCTCCCTCCGCTGCCCCACCCCCGCGCTGTACCCGGGGGCTCCACCCGGCTTCGCTCCCTCAAGTAGCCCACGGCGAACTCCAGTATCTCTGCTTTCTCCAGTTTCGGGTTCCGGAGGTTCTACAGACAGGAGGGGAGGGCGCAAAGACAGAGGGGTGGAGAGAGAGGGGGAAAGTGGCAGGGGGAAGAAAGGAAGGAGGGATGCGGGAGCTGGGGGTGCCCCGGACCGCATTTGCGCGCTGACCACAGAGCGCGCTACCAAATGCGGAGTGGAGATGGTCCTCACCCACCCTGAGACGAAACTGTCCAACCCGAGGGAATGAAACCGATCCCGCATTATGAGGAGGGCATTTGAAGTAACAAACCCAATGACTGAAATTAACTCTCCTGCTGGCTGTTTAGGGGTAAGGGGAGGAAGAGGAAGAATTTACAGACCCAGAGGTTGAAACGCGCCCACCCTGGGAGTGAGATTTATAGAACCGGGTGTGAAACTTACAGACCCGAGGGGTGGCCATGAAGATCGCGTTCTGAGAGCAAGAGGGGGTTTGGGACGGGATTCCAAGGGCGGGATTCAGGTCAGGATGCCTTGGGGCCAGGGTCGCCAGTGCAGACAGTTTATGTCCCCACCCAAGTGGGAAGCCCTGGGACGCAAGAACGGGATGCTTGGGGGTCCGGAAAGACTGACCTGGTCCCGGGTGCGCTCCAGCAGCAGCAGCCTCAGCTCTTCCAGGCTGCGGTTGATGCGATCTCGGCGCCGCTTCTCCACAAGCGGCTTCAGCATCTGCGACCAGCAGGAAAGGGAGAGCGGGCCGACCGGACCAAGACTCAGCGCGGCCGCGCGGGCGTCGGAATCCCGCCGCTGGGATAGTCCCGCCTCCACCCCTTCCCCCACACTCCTGAGAGTCCGGGGCCCAACCCATTCGATCCCTCTCCATTCCCCCTCCCAATGCCCCTGGGGTCAGTTTCTGAGGCTCGCCTCCTCTCTCTCCCGGGTCTTCTGAATTCTCCTCTCTCAGTCTCGTCCTCCCTCCTCCCCTCTCTGTGTCTCTCCTTCTCCTCCTCTTTTCTCTCTACTTCTCCGCATCGTGCAGTCTCTCTCTGTCTCAGTGGAGAACTTTGGGGGCCCTCTTTGCGCCCAGACACGTGGGCCACAAGGTGCCGGACTCAGAGTTGGCGACCCTGAGTGTAGAAAGCGAGATACCCAGCGCGAACGCGCCTCCTCTTCTCTCTCTAACCCGCTCAAGCGGTCACCGTTCTCAACTGGTTCTAAAATCTTCCACCCGGTCTCGGGCCCCTGGCACCAGTGCCCTCTGGGCCAGCCCGCGTGGAGCAAGTGTGTATCTCCGCTTTTTGTTTCCACCCTCCTCCCTCAGCTCTGCGCTCCTCTCGGTTATTTCACTCAAACACCAGCCCCCTCCCACGCCCTCGAGGCGGCAAGCCAACTCCCGTCACCCAAACCCCAGACCTCTGCTTCTGCTTCTGCCGCCCACGCAGGTCCTGCTCTGACCCTGTTCCCTTCTTCATACTTTGCAGCTTTCTCCCCAGCTCCTGGCTCCTTGGATCTCCCGTGCACATCGCCCCCTTCCAGCCCAGCGTCTCCAGCCTCTTCCCAGACCCGTGGTCTCAGAGACACGGTCCCCTGACTGGACCAGGGATCTCTGCTCCCTCTTCTCCCGCCTCTCACCTTGGGGCCGTCCCTATTCTCGGCTCGATCCCGGGTGACCATCGCTCTTTGGACCCCAGTGTGGACCGAGCCCTGCGCGCGTTGCGCCTTATATCCCTCAGGCTCCCGGGTTGGGGGGCAGGGGAGACCCGGACCCGCCCTCTTAGGCACCCGGATTCCCCCCAGCTGGGCCCGGGGCACGAGGCTCCCGGAAAGGGGAGGAGCGCGAGGGGGAGGGGAAGGAGCGGACCTGGCCTGGGAGTGTGGGAAATGAGGGGTCAATGCGGCACCAGCTGGTTTAAGGACCATAAGGCTGTATAATGAGGCGGGTCCCAGCTGAAGGGAAGAGGTTATTAGGGGGAGAGGGTTCAGGTGATTTGGGGGCAGAACTCGCCCCAGAATCGCAGCTTTTGGGGGATGTCTCTGTACCCTCACTGACCCATAAAGTAGAAGATAGCCCCTAGACTAGATCCTGTACCTCTTCCCCCAAATTTTATCTCCTACTGAAGATAGGGAGAGACCTGAGTGTGCGAGGTGCATCTGTCTAATTCAACCGGGGCTCTGTCTGGAGGTGGAAGAGAAGCTCCGTTCGATCTAGGGCAGTGGTGCTCAATTTCCGCAACAGGGGAAGGGACTTGGTCCACACGTCCGAGTCCGGAGGAACGAACGATGGTCAACCGCACTCATGAGCGCTGGGCACTGGTCTAGACCCAGACCGTTTTATACTGAGATATGCACTAGAAAGGATCGGTTTGGGGGGAGGGGTATGTTATCAAATATCTATTATAGAATCTGAGTAAAGTAGGTGATCGGGGAAAGGATCATCCTGAGCGATATCTGAACTGGGGCGGGAGGAATCCCAAGGAAGAGGGAGCAAAGATTTGAAGTACAGATAGGAGTTGGAGAGATCTTTCCATTTACACGTTACTTGATTCAAAATTATAGGACAGTTAGGCATATGGCTGCCAGAACACCTGACACAAGTGTGCTCGCTTTGCTTGTTCCCAGGAACCGCCCCCCCCGACCCCGTGACTGCAGGGGAGCAGGTAGTTTCCTTGAAGGGACAAGAAAGGGATACAAAAAAGGGATCAACACCGACCTCAAACCTAGACCATGACCCTCTGCAAAATGATGCGTGAACACTCGGAGACTTCAGGACAAAATGCCTGCGAAGATAAAATCAGAGATTTAACGGGACAGCAAAAGTGCTAGGGACAAGGAGACGTAAAGACAACGCTGGAGACCGAGTCGGAAGATAGCTGCGGAGTCGAAAAAGAATGGGACTCCGCCTCGCCCTCTCATACCCCTCCACGCTTGATCGTTTTTGCACGGAGCCTGCCATGCCAAAGCCCGAGCCCAAGGGACACAGACCTTGGAGAGGGCGCTCCCATTTGGGTTTAGGGCCCCCGGCAATCCCACCTCCCCCTACCTGGGCCAAATGGGAGCGCAGATGTGTGGCCCCAGCAGCCCCCGCTGCCCCCCTCCTTGGGAACCTGGGCTCAGGCTGAGTTTTTCTCACCTGCACGCGAGATTTGGGGGCCCCGGGCTGTTCGCACCCGGGTGTGGGGCCGCCCCTGGCCATATGGGGCGATTTTATGGCCCGGTGGCCAGATTCCGGCGAGAGGAAGGATGCTCCACCCCGGTGAACTATTCAGAACCACTGTTTCACTAAGTCCCTAGTTTATACAAGCTACCTGACCACCGCTGCCTTAAGTTCTTGTAAGTGTTAGTAGAGTGCTATTCTTGTCTGCATTGGTGGTTCAGTGGTAGAATTCTCGCCTGCCACGCGGGAGGCCCGGGTTCGATTCCCGGCCAATGCAATGTACACTTTTTTTTCTTTTTTTCCTTTTCCCCCAAACGGAAAGAAATCTGATGTATCTGAGAAGCACCTTCGTTTAATATACCAACCAAATATTGATATTTAACTTTTTTACTTTATTGCAGGATTTGACACTCTGGATGGAGATATTGATTCATACATCCTCACACGCCCATCTTCCCAGCCAGGGGGTCCTGCTGCCTTCCCCACCCCTTCCTCCGCCCCGGGTGACCGCACCTCCGCAGGCGTGACCCTGAGAAAAGACGCCGCGCTCGGATCCCTGCCCCAGGGGTCCTCTGGACCCTCCCAGGGGCGGGGCGAGGTCTTCCCGCCCCACGCGCTCTAATTGCCTTGTTCTTCTTTACATTTCTCCGCCTCGCTCTCTCTCTGTCTTACCTCCTGTTCTCTCTAAAGCGCCCTTTCTTTTTCCAAGTCCAGGTGTCTCGGCCTTCTTTGTAGCAGTTTTTCTGTGCTGCGTACCTCTTGGTGTCTCTGTCTCTATACTTCCCGTTCTTTCCTGGTCTCAGCAATTTCTGCGCTCATCTCTCTGGTTCTTAACTTGTCTCTGCCTCTTTGGCTCCGGGTCTCTCCGGCCTCTCCGTCTCTCTCTGCATCTGCGTCTGCGTCTCGATCTCTGGGTGTCTCTGGGTCTCTGGGATCTCTCGCCTGCTCGCCGGGTCTCTGTCGCCTGCCGGCACTCTGCGCTCCCACGCTCCTGCCATTCCCTGGGAAGCTCGCTCACACTTCCAGGTTCCTGCCACCTCCTCGCCTGCCCCTTCCCGGCGGCTTTGATCCCGCACGCGTCGGGCCGGCTGGAGGCCGGGCACAGCCGCCAGATGCAGCGGCCACTCGTAAGCGGGGGCGGGGACGGCCCGGCTCCTTGGCAGCTCAGGTTTTCCTCTGCCTTCCGGCGTGATCGGCCTCCCTCCGCGCCCCTCCTTCTAGCCCTGTCTGTGGCTGGTCTCTGAGTCTCTGAGCCTGCGTCTCCGCCTTGTCTCTCTCGGTCACTCTCTCTGGAGCTCGCTCTGGGTCTGAGTCTCTGCCTCTGGTTTCTGTCTCCTGTTTCTTTCAGCCTGTTTTACCTGAGCCCGAGTCTGGATCCTTCCTGTCTCTGGATTGTGTCAGTGACTGGGAACTCTCTTCTCAATTCTAAGGTGGGACAATGGCCCCAAGAAGGAAATTGTACAACAGTCTGGGTATCTGTATGTCTTGCGCACAGCCGCTATTATTATTTATGGAGTGCCCCCTGTGTGCTTAGTATGGTTAGGCTTTGAGGGTACACTGGGTCCGGGCTACCCTGAAGCTTACATTCCAGTGGGCAGGGGAGACAGAAATAATTAAGAAAGCAGAAAATAATATAAGTTCAGATGGTATAAGGCTGGGGCGGAGAGAGAAACAATCGGATATGGCAATGACTTCAGAGGGAAGTAAGTACTACTGTTACTCGTGTTCAGAGGCAGCCTCTGTTAGGAGGTGATGTTTGAGCCTAGCTAAGCCAGCCATGAGTGTGGGCAAAAGGAGCAAGTGCAAAAGCTGTGAGGCAGGAACGGAGTTTGCTGGTGGGAGCTAAAGAAAGAGGACCAGTGTCCCTGGGATGGAGAATTTAGAGCGTGCAAAGATAAAAATTGAAGGCATAGCCCATCACACAGGGCCCTGGAGGCTCCAGGAGTTTGGATTTTGGTCTAAGTGCCATGGGAAACCAGTGGAGAGTTTTAATAGAAATGTTATATTTACTGACCTTTTTTTAAAAACAAAGATTTTATTTATTTGTTTTTAGAGAGGGGAAAGGAAGGAGAAAGAGGAGAGAAACATCAATGTGTAACATCAATGTGTGGTTGCCTCTTGAGCACCCCCTACCTGCAACTCAGACATTTGCCACAATTGGGAATTAAACCAGCTATCCTTTGGTTTGCAGCCTACACTCAATCCACTGAGCTATATCTGCCAGGGCATGATGACCTGTTTTAAAAGGCCACTTTGGCTGCCGTGTGGAGGATGGAAGCAGGGATATCATCTGGGCTGCCAGAGCTGTCATCTAGGTAGACACGATTGTGGCTTGACTGAGGTGGTGACAGTGGAGAGGGAAAGTGGACAACTAGGTTTTTGGCTTAGGCAACAGGGAGATTGGTGGTGGCTTTTTTACTGAAATGGGAAGGGGTGGAGACAGGAAAGGTTTGGGGAGAGAAAATAAGCATTATACTTCAGTCAGGTTGGTTGAGATCCCCTTAGACATCCAAGTGGAGGTTCCAGGTGGTCCAGGGATATACAAGTCAGTGGGTCAGAGCTGGGGGGTAGTAAATACAGGGAAGTCATTGGGAGACATGGTTTTGAAGTAATGCTTGAACCTCAAAGTACCCGCTGAGCTAAAGCCAGCCCTGGAAGACTTGGTTCTTAATGCTGTGAGATTGGAGTACCTAGGGAGAGAATAGAATATGGACTGAGAAGAGAGAAGAGATTGAGCAAGGAGCCCTGAGGCATCCTAACACTTGAGGTCAAGTTGAGGAGGGAGAACTGTCAAAGGAATCCAGAGTGATCAGAGAGATAACTGAAAAGCCAGGGGAATGGGGTGTCCAGGAAACCAAGAAAAGAAAGTATATGAAAGAGGGAGTGGTGAGCTCTAGCTAAGCTGTTGGGAGGTCAAGTAAGAAGAGAGAAAAGCAAGCATCCAGTTTAGCATCTTGGAAGTCACAGATGACCTGGGGGGAGAGTGGCTGTGCAGTCCCGCTGAGCCGGTTGAGGTAAGAATGGGAAGTGAAGGCATGCAGACGATGGGTATAGCCAACTCCATCAACAGTTTTCTGTGAACGGTGAGCAGACAGTGTGTGGCAGCTAGGAGTAGAAGATGAGGATTGCTAGAAAGAGTTTGAGGATGATGGGAATAATCAAAACCTGTGGTGTGGGGGAGGGTGGAGGTGAGATAGGTACACTCCAAAGCCAGGTAGAGGAATCAGCCTCAGCTAGTAGGTGGGCAGACGAGACAGAGGGCTTGGGTCACTTAGGATGGGGGAAGGATAAGGTAAATTATTTCTGGTTGTTCTCATTTTCTCAAAGAAGAATGAATCAAGGTCATCTCTGGAGGGAAGAGAGCTACATACAGGTCCTTTGAGGAGAAAGGTGTGAAATATTCACTTTAGAGAGTAGGAAAACAAGCCTTCTAAACTAGGTGAATAGGGTTTCCAGGCAGGCTGAGAGTCCATCTGAGATGTGGGATCAAACATTTCAAGTTTCAGAGACCAATTCACCATGAAGCATAAAGAAGTTTATGCTCCCTGGTTGGCGTGGTGGCTCAGTGGATGGAGCACCAGCCTGCAAACCAAAGGGTCACAGGTTCAGTTCCCAGTCAGGGCACATGCCCGGGTTGTGGGCCAGGTCCCCAGTAGGGGGCGCACAAGAGGCAACCACACATTGATGTCTGACTGTCTTTCTCCTTTCCTTCCCCTCTCTCTAAAATAAATAAATAAAATCTTTTAATAAACAAATAAACAAACAAAGAAGTTTATGCTTCAGGACCCCTCATTTACACAGGCCTCTGGGAGGGCCCTAGCAACATCTTCACACGGCTATATGCTTGTGTAAGATTTGCAAATTGAAGATTTTTTTTTAAAGATTTTATTTATTTATTTTTAGAGAGAGGGGAAGGGAGGGAGACAGAGAGGGAGAGAAACAGCAATGTATGGTTGCCTCTCACATGGTCCTCACTGGGGACCTGGCCTGCAACCCAGGCATGTACCCCAACGGGGAATCGAACAGAGACCCTCTAGCTCCCAGCCCGCGCTCAATCCACTGAGCTACACCAGTCAGGGCCAAATTGAAGATATTTTTAACTATACATGGTAAAGACCACTGACACTTTCCACTTCGATTTCCCCATCGCCCCCCTCCCCCACCTGTGTTGGAGTAGCTGTGGGTATTTTGGGGGATTTGGATTCGATTAGGGGGAAGGTGAGTTGGAAAGAAATAAGACTGATGTTTTCGTGGGATATCTTAACACGGTTCCCAGTCACTCCACATAAAGTTAAGTTAGCCTAGCCGCCCTGGTGTAAGAACGGCTTCCAGGAATGCTCCTGTCTCCTGTGCTTTGTGCTGTGGAGTTGCAACACCAGAGGACACATGTGACATGAATGTGCCCAGTGACAAGAGTGGGTAGTAGAGGAGAAACAAGATTAGAAATGTGTACAGCCAGTAGCTAGTCTGTGGAAAGTATTATAGAGGTGTTCAGGCAGATAATTGATACAAATATGTTATTTTTCTGGGCTTTTGTGACATTTGTAAGCTTTTTCAATTTGTAAGTTGTGGTCTTTATTTCCCTCTAAGTACTACTTTTTGTACCTAATTTTGTATTATTTTTCTAAAAAGCCCTCTCTGCTCAAAAAAAAAAAGAAAAAGAAAAGAAACATACACAAACTGAATTAACAAGCAAAATAGAGACAGACTCAAAGAGAACAGGCTGACAACTGGGGGAGGGGGTGTAGTTGGGGGTTGGAGGGATCCAGCAAAAAGGAAAAAAGACTCATGGGCATCGACAACAGTGTAGTGATTGCGGTGCGGGGTATAAAGGGGATAAATGGTAATGGAAAAAATAAATCCCCCCCCCCACACATACACATAGACTTCAGACCCCCCCACCCCAAACCTGAGACCAGTTGTTTGGACTGGGGGATTTTTCCCCAGCTACTACTCCTGTGCAGATTGGCTCTGAGGACATTCTCCCACCCCGTTCCCAGGGTTTCTGGGGTTATAGGATAGGGTCTCTCTGTGTTTGGTCCACCTCTGTGTCAGTGTGGGCCTGTATGTATGTCTGTTTGTGATTGTGTCTGTGTGCATGGTGTGCATATGAATGCCTGGGCCTCCAGCCTCTTCAACGCTGGGCCATGTCTGGGCTTGGGCCCCTAGGGAGGCAGCCGGCAGGGAAAGAACTGAGACCGCTCCAGGCTGGTGGGCTGATCCTGTTGTCTGAGCTTCCCTTCCCCTGCTGTGATGTCTCCCCAGGCCTGGGTTCCAAGGCTCAGCTCCTCCCTCTTTGTTCTTCAAAGGGAAGGCTGGCTTCCTGGGACCCCCTGGGTCCTGGGTAGGGGGAGTACCTGGAGGGTTGGATCCTGGAGGGTTGGGGGTTGGGAAGTAGGAGGATCTGGCCTCTGAGCCACGGGAAGAATCAGGATAGAAAACCTCCATATATCCCCAAACCAAAACACAATACTCCTTGCCCTTATGAGTCATAAACTTCTTGTAGGGGAAACAATCAAATGAACATTAAACAAAATTTATCTTTTTGTCAGATGGTGATAAGTGCTATGGGGAAAAGTGAAGCAGGGGAGTAGAGAATGAGAACTACAATTTTAGAGGGTGTCATCAGAAAGGTAAACTGTAAGGTGAAGGCTCAAGCTACAAGGATACGGTGGGAGGCGGGGGGTGGGGTGGGGACGCGACACTCCTGGAAAAGTGGCAGAGAGGCCTGGCTTGTCAGAGGAACGGAGAGCAACCAGAGCCTGCATAGGCACGGCTGCAATGGAGGCAGCAAGTGCAGAAGTTGTGGGAGGTGAGATTGGAGCCATAAATTGGAAGGCTGATCATGTAGAACCATCCAGGCCACTGAGAAGACTTTGCCAGGACTTATTCATTCATCTCTGAGTGAGCCGAGAAGCTAAGAAGCCAATTGGAAGGCTTTTTTTTCCCCTTCACTTTTCTGTTTTGTTTTCTGGCTCTTTTAATTTTTATATTATGTCACACTTTCAGAAAAGTTATAATAATAATAATACAAGGAGCCCTGGCTGGTGTAGCTCAGTGGATTGAGCGCTGCCCTGCAAACCAATGGGTTGCTGGTTCGATTACCAGTCAGGGCACGTGCCTGGGTTGCAGGCCAAGCCCCTAGTAGGGGGCACACAGGAGGCAACAACACACTGATGTTTCTCTCCCTTTCTCCCTCCCTTCCCTTCTCTAAAAATGAATAAATAAAATCTTTTAAAATAAATAAAACCTTAAAAAAATATATAAGGAATTCCAGTACAGTCTTTTCCCAGGTCCATTAATTGTTTGCATTTGCCACCTTTGCTTTATCACTGCCTTCCAAATATAAAATATGTGTTTTCTGGACCATTTAGGGGTAAGTTGGAAACATCAGGCCCTTTTGCCCCTAGTCACTCAGTGTGTATTTCCTAAGAACAAGGACAATTGTAGCATAATTGTACCTAATGGTACAATTACCAATACCAGGCCATTGAAGCTAATATAATACTGTTACTTAATCCCCAGTCCATATTCAGATTTCCTCAAGTGATCCACTGACCTCCTTTTTATCCCCCCCTCAATCCAGGATCCAATACAGGATCACATGTTGCATTTAGCTGTTATGTCTCTTTAGTCTCAATCTGAAAGACTCTTTTCTCTTTTTTAACATTTAAAGAGTATTATTTTAATCAGATGTTTTTCTTCAAACAATGAAAAACTCGTTTATTTGGGAATAGTGACTAGAAGGTGAGTAACTCCGGAACCTACGAAGGTATTCTATAAACTCAGTGAAATGAGGACACTGGGTGCCAGCCCCTGTGAAGAGTAGAAGGAGATTAGTATTTACTTGGCTCGCAGTTTGGCAGAACTGACAGTGCCTTCTGGGATGTCCAAGTCCTGGAGTGCGGAGACAGGTCCATAGTCTCATATCTCCTCAGTCTCCCCTTGTGTTTTCATTCGCTTATCTCCTTTTGTTTTGCCATTTTTCTACTCCTTCACACCTCCTTTTGCCCTTGTTGAAAATATAGCTTCCCCTGGCTGGTGTGGCTCAGTTGGTCGGAGCATCATCCAAAGAACCAAAAGCTTGCAGGTTCAATCACTGATGTTTCTTTCATTCTAAAATCAATACACATATTTTTAAAATGTCATTTATGAGCCCTGGCTGGTGTGGCTCAGTGGATTGAGCACCAACCTATAAACCATAGGGTTGCTGGTTTGACTCCCAGTCAGGGCACATGACTGGGTTGTGGTCCAGGACAGGTCCCCAGTGAGGGGCACGAGAGGGGCAACCACATATTGATGTTTTTCTCCCTCTCTTCCTTCCCCTCTGTCTAAAATAAATAAATAAACTCTTTTAAAAAAATGTCACTTATGATTCTTTAATTTTCTTTTTTCCAGACGGCTTCTATTTAGTTTTCCTAGACTTCTGTCTAGTTGGCTTTCCATTCTACATCCCTGATTCCTACTCTTCAGAGGCAACTTGACAGCTCATAGTTGTTTGTTCTACCATTTAAATCTATACTTCAAAATAAAATAAAATTTAAAAAATAAAATAAAATAAATCTATACTTCACATGTCTGAATGATATACTGTGTACTTGATCTCCTTTCCCCCATTTTAGACACTTCCTACTGGCTTTCTACTCTATTCCTCCAGAACCTTGTTCACAAGCATTTTTATTTCTCCCTCATTCTTCCAGTTCTGTTATTGTAATTTTTAGTTAAATGAATATTTAGTGTTTATATAATTATAATAAGGTAAATATTTTTGCACTTGAGTCACCTTTGTTGTAGTGTCATTTTTCATGGAGTTAATAATTGCTTTATTTTTTGCTTTATTTAGTTTTCTATAATGTACTACTAATTCTTTGCCCAAACTCAATGTAAACTCTCAGATGTGAGCAAACAGGTCACATAATCCTTCCATTTCAGCTTTAAAATTTTTTTTAAAGAGTCTTCCTTCTGGAACACACTTACTGCTCTAACCAGGACTGGTTGCCACTTCTCTTTGCTACGCTGCTCCCAGGGTTTTCTTTATTGTCACCATGAGAAGCCCCGTCGCGTGTTTTGGTGTTCGACTCTGGGCTTCTTATAACTCACGGACGTGAGTTATACTTCCTTGACTTACTTCCTCTGTTTTGGTGTTGCACAGTCTCTAGTTTGCTTTGAGGAGGAATGGGTGGGATTTTTTTTTTTTTTAACGTTGTATGTCTGAAAATGTCTTCACCTAATTTGATAGCTTGGTTTTCAAGTTCTAGTCTGGAAGAACCTTTGTTGTTGATCTTCATAGTTTTATAGAGTTTGGGATCGTTATTTTGTTGAATATCCTTCAGTTTGTTTTGTCAGATGTTTCTCTATAGAGAAAAGTCAGATTCAGATCATTCAGGTTATGCACTTTTGGCAGAAATGTCACCACAGAAGTGGTGTTGTGTCCTCAATGCGTCACATCAGAAGACATATGTCAGTATGTCCCAACCCTGAGATACGCACTTGGATCACATGGGTAAAGTGGTGTTTGCCAGGGCTCTCCACTGTAGAGTTATTATTTCCCCTTAGTAGTAATTAAGATGTAATTTGTGGGAAGACATTTTGAGATTCTTTACGACCTCATTGAAAGTTCACCTCCTAATGTAGTGTCCACTGGGGATTTCTAACTCCAGCACTCCTGTATTTATTAGCTGGCAGTTTACTGAAAAAAGCTCTCAGTTTTCCTCCCATTTATTTATTTATACTGGCACGAACTTCGGATTCTTACTTGATTCAGTGAACTGTAATCCACCACAATCA
This sequence comes from Micronycteris hirsuta, assembly GCA_004026765.1. Taxonomy (NCBI): domain Eukaryota; kingdom Metazoa; phylum Chordata; class Mammalia; order Chiroptera; family Phyllostomidae; genus Micronycteris; species Micronycteris hirsuta. The sequence goes on from PVJI01003964.1 coordinate 38,746, forward strand.
TTATTTAGTTTAATGCTCAAATTGTCCCAAACTTGCCAATAGGAACCCCTTTCACTATGGTCCCTAGCTGCGGTGTCTTTTTGATATATACCCAACATTCTCTGAGTACCTCTTTACTTTCTGGTGCAACAAAATGTTTCAAGATTCTCTTGTAATTCCCCAACCACAGCTCTGGAGTCAGCCTTTTCCAAGGAACTCTGGTTCCATTTGGTAGAGAATGATATTCACTCACCAAGATCTGGACACTTGGGGTACCTATCGCTACTCGTGTATCATTCCTTTTGGGCTCTCCCAGTGGGCAGAGCTGGGAAATATACTCATATGTATGTGCTTAGGTTCTGTATGTGCATACATTTTTCTTTATCTATATACATTAAAAACCAGGAATTCATATTGATATCCCATTAAAAGAAAAGAGGAATGACAGAATCTAACTTATTTTTTTAAAAGGATCACTTTGCTCAAAGTGTTCAGAGTAGACTGTAAGGGAACAAGGAACCAGAGTGGAAGTAAGGAAATAATTTAGGAGCTAATATAACAGCCTGGGTGAAAAGATGAGGGTGGCTTGGGCCAGGGTGTGGTGGTGAAGTAGTGACGAGTAGCCAAATTTTTTTTACATATTTTAAATAAGAAATTGCTGGGTGATTCAATGTGCAGTGTGTGCGAAAAGAATCAGAGATGATCCTAAGGTTTTTAGTCTGACCAACTAAAGAAATGGAATTTCCATGAACTGAGATGGAAAGACCCACAGGTGAAGCAGCTTTTGGGGAGACCACAAGGAATTTGTTGTGGATATTTTAAGTTTGTAATTGCCTACTAGATACTCAAGTGGAAATGATATGTAGGCAATATTATATATGCATCTGGAGTTCAGGGAAGAGTTCTGGAGCTGGAGATGAAAATTTTGGAGGCATTAATGTATTACTGGTTGATATGTAAAGCTCTGAGACTGGAGATCACTAAAGGAGTGAGTACAGATAGAGAAGAGGTTGGAAAATCGAACCTTGGGAACACTCTGACATTCAGAGATCCAGAAGATGATGAGCCAGCAAAGGAGTCTATGAATGAACTGCTAATGATGTAGAACGAATATCAGAAGAGTGTGGTCTCCTAGAAGGCAAGTGAAGAAGGTCTCCTTCTAAGAGGGAGTAAGTTTGTGTGTCAAATGGTCATTTGGTAACCTTAAGAAGAGCAGCTTTGATGAATTGCGAGGAGGGGAGGTGCACCTTAAGAGAGATGGTTCAAAGGAGACTGGGAAGATAGAATTAGAGACAGTGGGTATAACTAACTTTGCAGGAGAGGGGAACAAAGGAATGAGGTGGTAGAGGGACATGAGGTCAGGATACCTTTTGTTGTCTTGCTTATTCTAAATTGAAATACATTTCAGTATGTTTGTAGGTTGGTGGGAATAATCCAGTTAGACTGGGAAAATTTGATGGTATGGGAAAGAGGGAAGTGTTCTTGAGCCCCTGTGGGCCAAAAGGGAAATGGAGATCTATTTAGTAAGTGTAGGGGTTGACCTTGAGTGGAAGGGTTCATCTACAGTAATGAAGGAAAGGAAAAATATATGGCCACAGACAGACGGACAGGTAGGTAGGTAGGCGGGTGGATATTGCTGGGGAAATGCCTTCAGAATGCCTTGTTTACTCACTGAAACAATTTACAGACCTGAGAGAGGATTCAAGGACTTGTGACTTGAGGTGTAAGGAGAGGAATGAAATAGTATAGGAGAGTTGGAAAGCGAATGGATTACAATTGCCAAACATCCTTGAGGAATCGCCAGAGTTTGGTGGAGTTATGAATTCTTATCGGCAGTTATAAGGCTTCTTTTGCTAGACACAATCTTCAGAGGTGTGCATAGTAAGGACTGTAAGGCCTGCTAGGGGGCGCTCGCAGAGTAGTTACATGTGGCTGAATCCCTGCGAGTACCAGAACAAATGCAAGATCTTCTCCAGGGGAAGAAAGCAGTGGGGAAAACAAATTATATTTCCTGAAGGCAATAAAGGAACGTTCCCAAAACTACTGACTAACGCTGTGAGCAGGATTCGAACCTGCGCGGGGAGACCCCATTGGATTTCGAGTCCAACGCCTTAACCACTCGGCCATCACAGCCACGTGTACCTCAAGGCCTGTGCAACTGTAGTTGCCTATAAACAGGCCCGCCTCCTCCGACCCTACCCGACTGTCTAGAGATATCTGTGCACTTGTGGCCTGGCTGGGTGCTGCTGACCGTGCCTGCCTTGCAATAGCCATCGGCAGACCTTGGGAGCAACTTTCCTTTTCCCGCTCCTCGCCGGGCGCCAAATACGACCCCAACAAGACAAGCCAAAATCCGAGGACAGGGCCCTACACCCTTGAAGGCAAAGGATGCCCGCTTTAACGTAGTGCATGGAGGGGGAGTGGGAATCAGCCTAGGGATGCACACTGATAGAGCACGGCCGCGGAAGCTCAAAGAATTTGACTTGGTAAGAGTTTTTCGATGCGCCAGGAAAGGCCCTTTGGAGGAGGTGGAAATGCGCTGGCCCCACAGCAATAATGTACTACTGTCAACTGGCTCAGGTACCGCTGGGATTGGAATCCAGGATCTCCTGTTTACTACAGACAGGCACTTTAACCACCCAAGCGAGAGAGTGCTACATCTACAGATAGATGGACTAACTTAGGTGGCCAGTGAGAAATAATTACGGAACAATGGCTCATCCAAAGTCCTCAGTAACTCATCCCTTCCCGTTCCTCCTTCCCTTCCTAGGTTCTGCGATCTGAACCAGAAAGTTAATACTCCGCCCCCTATCCACACTTTTGGGGGCCAAGTTGACCATGCATGGGTGTGTGACTCCTGCTCCCTTAGCCACCTAGACACCCTCAGGCCTTTTCCTGTGTGGTGACACAGGAAAAGGCCCTCAACTGCTTCAGGACGCTATTGGGTGAAGGGGGTTTTCCCCTCACTCAGGCACAACCCACAATGGAACTTGCCTAAGTAAGCCCTTAGCCAGGGATCCCCACCCTCTGGGATGCGGACCTGCTAGGAACTAGGCAGCACAGCAAGAGGTGAACTTGGATTTAGTGCACTTGATTCATCCTGAAACCATCCCACCCGCCCCTGGTCCATGGATAAACTGTCTTTCACGAAACCTGTCCCTGGTACTAGAAAGGTTGGGGACTGCTGCCCTTAGCCACAAGTTGCTCCTCACCTGTCCATCCCTGGACAAACACAGCTGAGGTCATGTTAGAGGTGAGAGCAGGGTTTGAATGAGGTGGAGATTTAGGAAGTTCAGCAAGGCCCTTCAGCTGGAAAGGGTGTGGGGAGAAGAGGGCTAGGAATTGCACACTCTCACCACCACCCTCCTGGAAGCGGGGCCACACCTCCCCACAAAGACCACGCCTCACCCAACCTGCAAACTTCATTCCACAAAATCCTGGGTTTTGTTTTTTGTTTGTTTTTGTATTAAAAAAATATTAACAGACAATATCAAAAACACAAATGTCATCGGTAGAGGGTACAGCTGAGAATACCTGGGTCCCACCTGAGGGGCAGCACCAGGGACTCCATGGTCCACCAACCTCCCCCACCCAGAGCAGCTAGGGGTTTGGACCACTGGCTCCTGCTTGGGCCTCAGGCCCTCCTCCTCCCATCTGGGGAGGAGGTAGGAGAGAGGACTGCCTCCCTCAATAAATAAGTGCAGCCCCAACCCTCGGGGACCAGGACTAGGGCTCAGCTGGGACTTGAAGAGACCACTCCAGCAGCCTGTCAGCAACTCTGTCCAGGGAAGGAAGGGCTCTTCACCAGCAGTGGGAGATGAAGTTTCTCTGGAGAGTTCCACCCTCTGTCCCCTCAGAGGCCAGAAGCAGCGCCTGGATCCTGGGCTGGTGATGGGGGTCCAGCCCCCATAGCAGGAGAATCTGGGGCAGTTTGCTATTGGTTGGTCCAGCCACATCTGAGTTCTGAGAGTTGGGCGTGGAAGAAGGAAGCTTCTCATGCACTCCTGGAGGTGGCCCCAAAATGTAGTCTAGCTGGTGCCATTTTCTGTGGCAGGTAAGGCTGGACTAGACGAGCTCCCACCTTGCTCCTCCTCTTCCATGGCCAGGTCCTGAGGGCCTGAGACCCCAGCCCCAGCTTGGGCCTGGGCCTCTTCACTCTCATCTTCACAACCACCACCACCTTCGCCTCCACCCTCCTCCATGGGCTCCAGCCCTAATCCATCCAGTCCTGAGAAGAGTGGGTCATCAGGGTGGCCAGGGTCTTGGGTGCTACTACCGCAGTCCACACAGGCCTTGGAGGGAAAAACAGAATGAGTGAGTCGGCAAAGTTCTGTCACTGATGACCTGCTACCCCGGCTCCCTTGTCCCCCAGCCCAAGAGACTTCCCAAAATGTACTTGGAAGAAACACTAGTCCACAAAGATACACGTGGGGTCAAGATTGGAAAATGCATTGTACCCCGTGTATCTAGATCCTACTATGGAAAAGTCGCAATGTACATTAGCACAGAATTGGTCCAGAAAAGGTCTACAAAAATTCATGTGGTTTAATACTATGTAACTCAACAGCAAACTTAGTGGAATCACCATCCTTCAGAATGACCCAATGACAATAAAGGGAGTTAGCCCTTAATCTCTATCCTTTGGACTGGAGCTCAGTTCTTTCTCCTCCCTCCCGGCCCAGACTTCTTCTCTCACCATCACATCAAGGACCCGAGGCAGCTGGCCCTTCCGGACCCAGGAGTGCACAGCACCCAGTTCCCTCCGCTGGTCCTCCGAAAACCGAGGCTGCTGTTTCTGCATGGCCCGAAGCCGTTCTCGGTCCTGCTTCAGCACAGAGGCTACGTCCCTGCCCAGGAGGGGGTTCAGAAGGCAAAGGCTCAGAGCGGGGACCAAGGCCCATGAGGCTGGCATTTTTCCTCTACCACAGTTCCCCACCCACTGCCTCATGCTCCTCCTCTGAATTGGTGCTCTGGGAGTTCAGGGCTGCTTTTTTTATTTTTATTTACTTATTTCCAGACAGAAGGGAAGGGAGAGAGTAAGAGAAGGAGAGAAACATCGATGTGCAAGAGATACATTGATTGGTTGCCTCTAGTATGCCCCCAGCCTGGGACCTGGCCCGCAATCTAGGCCCTGACTGAGAATCGTACTGGCGCTCAATCCACTGAGCCACACCAGCCAGGGCAGAGTTCAGGGCTTCTAAGACCAGGGAAGCTGTCCTCGGCCTGGGAGGAACTGATGAGGGGGCTCCAAAAGGCAGAGGATGAGAGAGAAAGCCACGGAGCAGAGCCAGCCCCAGAAAAGAAAACCCCAAATTAGTTGTGGAGTGAGGGTGGCCAAGGAGGCCTCAAACTCCTCACCTGGAGGGTACTTGGTAGGTCATCATGACACGCTGGTCAGCGTTGGCCATGAGTAGCCAGATGGGGTCCTGGAGCACGTACTTAATGACCTGGTCCCCGGGCTCAGCCCTGGCCTGGGCAGTCCCAGCCTCAGCCTCAGAAGAGTCTATGCTGCCGAAGTACTTGCTTGTGTGGCTGCTCTGACTGCTGCCTGTGAAGCAGGGAACCAGCCAACAGCGTCAGGCCGGCCGGGGCTCCCATCCCCGGGACACTGCAAAGCCTCCCTCAAGGCCACACACGTGTCCACCCCACTGGCCTCAGGAGGCAGGACATGGGCCCAGGTTGCTCAGCCAAGATGGTGCCTGGCCTCCTAACTCCCCAGTCACTGTCCTACCCTGGGAGGTAGTGGGGGGCCACTCACGTGTGATACTGGCTGAGGTGCTGCCCCCCTCATGGGAGCCTGAACCAGACCCAGAGCCCAAGCCAGAGCCCAAGGAGCCCGAGGCAGCAGAGCCAGTGCCGGAACGAGAGTCTTCCTGCAGCAGCAACTCCAGGAGGTCACTGGAGCCTGAAAGTGCGTCCTGATTGGAGGACTCAGTTACCTCCACCTGGAGGAGGGGAAAAAGAAGGAGATGGGGAGAAATGAAGGGGTCAACACCTGGGTTTCCCTTCAACTGTTCCCACTGGTTGGGGGGCACACCAACCCAGGTGGTCTCTGATCCCACCCCACGACAGTGGGACCAGAATGAGAGCAGGGAGCTGGCGGAGAGTTGGGACATGACGCTTGGCCCACTTCCAAGTGTCAGATGCACTCAGAAGTTAGTGGCTTCCTTCACAGATGAGGCAGCTGGTTTCTACCTTATTCAGAAATTCAGCTGGGGTCTCCCACCCCCTACACCATCTTGTGGCGCTGGAGATACCAGGCAGGCACAAGGCAGGAAAAGCGCACAGTGGAGGAGCAAGGTTGGGGGGTGGGGCTGTGGGAAGACTGTAAGAGGATGCAGGGGAATCAGTGCTTACCAGTCTGGCCTCTGGCTCAGCGGCCTCCTCACTGGGAGGCAAGGGCCCAGCACTGCTCGCAGGGCCCCCCGAAACAGCACCCCCCTCAACACGGGGCAGCTCCTCAAGCTGCAGCAGATTTAGCTGGAGTGGGGAGCTGCATCTCGAGTTGAATAGTGGAGAGTCCGAGTGGTGGGGAGGGCTGGGAGGCGGTGGGGGCAGGGATGGAGAAGGGGAGTGGGAGGCAGGGGTAGGAGGTCCCTCCACAGGAGTCTGAGGTACCCCATAGGGATAGCTGGATGGGGTGGGGAACAAATAGTTAGGTAGCACCAAGGCCACAACTGGTGTCACCAGGGGCGCAGGGAAAGCTGCAGGGGGCACAGATGTGGGGGTAGGGGAAAGAGGCTGGGGGCCGCCTCGGGGAGAGAACACTGGGAGGGGATAGGGCTGGACCACAGCTGGGAAGGAAGCAGCAGCTGGTGGGGGGGGCCAGGAGGCAGAGGGTGGAACAGGTGAGGGGTGGGAGACAAAGCAGGGGGATGGGGATTCGACCCGGGGGGCCTGGTGGTGACGTGAGCGCTTGGCTTTAGATCGGCAGTGGTGTCGGCGGCTGGGGGGTGTGGGGCCATGGTGGCAGCCTGTGGGGAGAAACCAGGGTTAGCGTGGGCCTCAACCTGGGACTGAGTGCCCCTGCCACCCCTACTGCCCTGCCATTCTAACCAAGCAGAGGGCAGGCGGAGGCCCCAGAGAGAATCTAGCTTCCCAGACCACACAGAACAGAGGGGGCTCTGGGGACCTGGGGACCTTCAGGGAAGAATCACAGGAGGCAAGGAAAGGGAGATTTATTGAGAAAGGAGGGAAAGGATAAGTTACATGAGGGGATAAGTTGGAGGTGTGCAGAAGAGACAGGCACACTGGCAGATGGGAGGAGCAGGGCGGGTCCACAAACGAACGGGCGGAAGGCTTCAGTCCATGTGCCAAACTTCCTTGGGCACTGCCAACATTGGTGCTCCTTCTGCCAGTCAAGGCCACACTCTGCCTAGCTCAGACCCCTGCATCTGCCTACAGGAAGCCGCCCTCAGGCATCTGCTGGGCTGCCACCTGCCCTTGAAGCCCGGCTCCACCCGGAGTTGTTCCAGCCCTCCTTGCTTATTATTTGGCCCAGAGTTCACATAGATCTCTTAATCAGCGACAACTGAGTCTAAGTAGGCACACTTTCTACCTCTGCCCCCAGGCTGGACCTGAAGCAGCTTACCTCCTCCTGCCTGTCTCAGTGCCAGCCCACTAGGCTGCCCTCCTCAACTGCAGCCTGGAACCCCAGTCTGATGGGGAGAGGCTAGCCAGGCGCCTATCCCTGGGCAGGGCGCTGGTGGTGGAGGAAACACCAGCTGGGGTCCCTGGAGCAGGAACATCTCCCTCAAGAACCCCCTCCCCTCACTGGTCTGGTCCAAGATCGGGCAGAGGACAGGGTCAGAGAAGTAAAGGGTGGCTACCTCGCTCTCCAGGGGCTGAGGGGGCCATGGAGGAGCCATTGAGTCCACGCAGCCTGCCGAGATCACGGAAGCGGCTGAGGAAGGCCTGCTCCTCCTTCTGTGTGTGCAGGGACAGCACGGCCTTGGTCAGGCCCACGGGGCGGTAGGCATCTGGGGCTGGGTCAGGGGCCACCGTGGGGCTCGGGGCTGGGCTGGGAACTGGGCCTGGAGCCAGGCCAGGCAGGTCCTCCATCATGACGATGTCTGAGGAAGGCGAGATGGGGGGAAAGGTCACTGGAATCACCTCGGGGTTAACATAACCACACCACACCCTCCCTGTCCGACAGCTTAGCCGACCCCTGGCCTCTGCCCCACAGCCAAGCCTGGGCCCTGTGTGTATCTCTCGCCCTCCTCCCCACTAAGGACTGGCTCTGGGCCCTCTTCTCTATGCAAAGCTGTCCCAGCATGGCAGAAGATACTCAGTCCCCTTCAGTGGCACCACCCAAGGATGACACCGCCATGACTCTCTTTGGAAGGGAAGCCCACCCCTTGCTCTTCCCTCCCACATTTTCCAGGTCAATGCCTTCAGAGTTTTTCAACAGGGTTTTTCTGATTCTCTGTGGTCATCCCTCGGGTAGAACCCCCTACCCCTTACTTTGTGTGTGAACTGACAGTAAGAACACAGGAAGCAGGGTAGGGAAAAGACAAAGCAGCAAAGGCTGGTGGTGATGGAGGCAAGAAGTGGCAGCTCCAAGCTAAGATGGAGGCCTCCTTCTCTCCATTAGGGCCAGAAGGGGCAGGAAAAGGCAGGCAGAAGGGAGCTCTGGCTAGGGGACCAAGGGGAGCCCGGGCACCGCCCCCTTACTCCAAGCCCATACCCGACTCCGGGGGCTTCTTGTCTCCCACATGGACGATGGTGGAGCTGAAGCTACACTGACTGGTGACAGACACCACACTCTCCGCCTTATTGGCTAGGGCGAGCGGGCTCAGGGTACCTCCTACCACCGGCTCCTTCTGAGGGGTGGCCCCCTCCCCAGACAGCACTGCCAATGGATCTGTGCAAAGAGATGGTGCCAGTTACCACCACTGCCCCCACCAGAGGTCAGGAGAGGAAATCCCAGGGAGGAGGGGGAAGGACGGACAGCGGGGAGGAGGAATGGAGATCTGGAGGCTGGGAGGGGGACAGGTCAGAGCGAGGTGGGGTCCCCAAGCCAGAAGGGCGGAGACACAGGGGCAGTAGCCGGGCAGTGAAAACAGGGCATGCACCAGGTCTTTACCTTTCTTGGTCCCGACAGGGACTGGACCTGTCCTCTGCTTGTCATCATCGGAGGCTGAGGAGGCGGTGTAGGAGGAGGAGGCACATTTACGCTTGGTCGTGCTGGGGATGTTGCAGCTTTCCAGGTACCTGGCGATGCCCCAGAAGACATGAGGGCAGGGTCTGGGGTGGGCAAGGGCACTGCCCAAGTGGGAGAGGTGCCAGACTGGCCTTACCTGAGGATGCTGTCCAGGCAGTTGATCTGCTGATAGGAGCAACTGGAGGCTTCTTTCCTCTCAGCCTCCTCAGGGGCCAAGGCTTGTGGGGCGTGGACTACAGCAGGGTCTGCCCGCGGCTCTGGGTCTGGGGACTGGCAGTGAAGGGTCTTGGCCTTGAATGTGCCTGCAGCTGAGCCAAGGAGAGAGAAAAGAAAGGAAAGCTCCTCTGGGTTGGGGGTAAGGTCAGGAGACCACCTGGTCTCACCTCTCACCCACACCACACTCCCACCAACTCACCAGGGAGGCGGGGCCGGGGCAGAGGCCGAGCCCGGGACTCAATAAAAAGCTGCTGTCCTTGGTGCTTCACCAGATGGACATCCTTACAGATCTGCTGGAAGGTCACCTGTGGGACAGAGCAGGGCAGCAGGCAGCATTGGGAGGGGTCCTGGCCAGTGTCCAGGGCCCAGGGCCCAGTGCAACAGAGGAACCAGTGGGGAGACGTGGAGGCCATGATGAGAGCAGGGCAAGAAAGAAAAGCAGAGGGGATGAGGCAGAGTTCCTCTGGGACTGACAATGCTGGTTCCAAGGTCAAGGGAATGGGAGACTGGAGGGGTGAAGCAGGAGGACACTCACCGGGGCAGGAGGCCCAGGACCCTCGGCATCACCCCCGTTGCTATCACTGGAGGAGCCAGGGCTGAAGAGAGGACCTGGGGAAGTCACAGGGCCAACTCCACAGAGCCCCACGGGGCTGGGGCTGTGCACAGGCTGAGGTGGAGAGGAACAGATTAGGTATCTACAGCCCTGCGCCTCAGCCTTCTTCACCTCCCAAGCCGCCTTTCCTCAACTCTCACCTGTAATAACAGCCGATGGATCTGCTCTGATAGTTCCTGAATATCAGAGTCCAGGGACAGAACTGGGCTGGGGACCGGGGGAGTGAACACATCCTCATTCAGGGGTGCCCTGCAAGGTGGGAAAGGGTGAATCAAACCCTTCCGCCTCCTACACTATCCAATGCCAGCTCTTGGTCACGGCCCACTTACGTTCGTACTTTGTGGCGGCCCAACACAAAGGCCACCTTGCGGCTCCAGGGGTGCACGAAGCCAGCCCAGCTGGTGTCCATGGTAACATACTCCCCATTACGGGCACAGAAACGGATGGGAGAGTGGTCAAAGGGCTGGCCGGCCAGCTGCAGGACTGAAGGGAATGGAAAATACGGTGAGGGTGAGCAGGAAGGAGAGCTAAGACAGAGAGCCACCCCACAGGAGATCCAGGAGAGCAAGACAGTGAGAGACATAACTGCAAGGGCATCCATTAAGAAGCCTTGCAGACAGCCAGGAAGGAAGCGCACGGCGAGAGGAACTCACTCTTCTTGTGGATGGCCAGCATGAGGGGTCGGTCTTCAGGATGCAGGAACAGGAGCACTGGGGCCCCCAGAAGATCCTGGGGGAGGTAGCCCAGCAGTGGGGCAGCCCTGAAATGGGAGGAGGCATCAGTCTGGCCATGGCCTCAGGCCTGGCCACCCACTTTTCCTCCAGGTCCTGACCTTACCTTTCATCCACATCCTGGAAGAGGCAGCTGGGTGTGTGCCGTGTAGTGAAGATCCTTTTGTCTGGAGGGATCCGGGGAGCTGAGCACAGAAAATGCAGCCACTGGGTTTCATCTGAAATGGCCCAGCTCCTCAGCCCCCCATGCTGCCTGGGACCCAGGCCAGCTGGCAATCCTCCCCACAGCCCTTCCCTGGGCCTTCTGGCCTGCAAAGTTGGCCTGGACCACTCTTATGTCCTATACTAGTAATGAGCTGAGAACCAAGCACTCTGTTTTACCCTCTCCTAGCTCAGCACTCTTATCCAACTCCACTTCTAAAGGAGCCCTCAAACCCTCATCTTTAGAACACCTTCTCTATTACAAAATTCCAAGGGGCCGAATCATGCCTCCCAAAGTTATGTCCTGCCTCACCCCCAGCTAGGCCCCTGGCCTGCGCACCTTCATAACCCGAGTGGATTCGCTCTGCAATGAGCAAGCAGCATGGCTGTGCTGGGGTCCCATCTGAGACCCGGATTTTGGTCACATATGGGGTTAGGCGAAATGGTTGGTACCGAGGCCCTGCATCCCGGTCAGGACCTCCTCTAGCAAGGGAAAGAAATAGGTATTAGGGACTATCAATGAAAGGCCACCTACCCTCTACCTCAAGGTCAGGATTTACACAGTAAAGAAGGGAGATATGTGGAAAGTGTAAGGGATCTGCTCCCACTTCCCCCACCTACCTGATACGGCAAAAGACAGACTTCTCCTGCGTGAAGTCCTTGAAGCCTGAACCTGGGACAGACCAGGAAAGGGGTGAGCACAGACCCCCACACCCTACCTGGGCTAAGAAGACCCTAACAAGGAATATCTCGGGTCCCCTGGTTGCTCTCAGAAGGAGCTTCCTGCGACTGCTCATCCCCCCTGCAGGCACTTGGGGACCTCACCTGCTGAAGCCCCAGTGCCCCAGGTGGGCAGGCGAGATGGGGCAGTAGAACCGTAGAAGACGCCCACATCCTGAGGAGCCAGGAGCTCTGAGAAGCGGGCACCCCGGAACACGTCCCGCTTACAATGCAGCAGGATGCCTGCCTGCTCCGAAATGTAGACGATTCGGCCTGTCAGGAAGGAGACAGCCACGGAGAAGGTATCCTGGGCAGGAGGGCGAGGAGAGAGCAGATTCAGAAGCCATGGGAGTAGGGATGAGCGTGAGTTACGACAGAGAGGCCAGGCTGCAGCTGACCTGGTTGCGAAGTGTGTACTCAGACGTGATGTGCTCCAGCTCCTCCAGGGTATAGGTGGACATGTCCATGGCACAAGGCTCACCCTCCTCCATGCTCCACTGCTGGTAGTATTCCTGGTTAGCTACAGGGCGAGGGCAGCGGGGCATTCAGTGAGACAGCCCCACCACAGTAGCCCAGGAGCTGGCCACTGTCCTCTTAGGAAGTACCACTCACCTTGCACCTGCTTGACGCAGGCCAGAGCGTACTGTAGCGTGGCCAGGGTCCCAGAGCGGCCCTTGCCTCGGCGCTCTGGCGGCAGCCGGAGCTTGAGCTCCCGCAGTGCTGTCATGAGTTCCTTCTGGGTCCTTGCACGGGCTGACTGTTCACTGCTGCACGGCCCACCAGCAGGGAGGGGGTATGGGCATTAGCCTCAAAGCATGGCCCAGGTCCCCAGCCTCTCCCCCAGCCCTTACCCTACAAACCTGCAGCCACTGGTAGACGGATTGTCCTGCTCCGAGCTGGCACTCAGGAGGCTGTAGGCAATGGAACTGCTGGGTGGGGAGGGGCTCTGAGAGTTTGTGCTAAGAGAGAAGCAACGGGCTCAAGATGAAGAAAAAGTGACTAGCAGCATGGGCCTTTCTCCTAGCCCAGCTGGCTTCTGAGACCACTCCCAGACCCTGTAACACACATCAGTACACACCTCTTGCTGCTCTCAGTGGTCTCCAGCAGGGCCGAGTCCTTGCCATTGCCAGAGGAAGAGCTATGTGAGCTACGCTGAGATGCACCCCTGGACTCGGGCCCGTTGGACTCATTGCCACTTGAGCCATTGCTGTTGGCGTCTGTGTCATCAGCCAAGCTGGGGCCAGGGCAAGACCGGTGCTGTGCGGGCCCAGGGGATGGGGCCCCTCCAGGACAAAAGGATTCCCCTGGCCTGGGGTCCCCTCCCCCATCAGCCCCTTCTAGGGGGCCACTCATGTCTGGGCCATGGGGAGGGCAGACAGAAAACAACGATGAAGGGGAGGCCACCACGGATGCACAAGGGGGCCGAGAGGCCTGGCTAGGGGAGTGCGGTGGAGGACCCAAGCCTCTGAGATTGAGAAGTTCGACCACAGCCAGTACCTGGAGAAGGAGACCAAGAAAGACGGCTTGGAGCAAGTTGGGCTGTTAACTTCATAGTACCTGCCGGCTTCACTCAGACCCTACGCCCACTGGTCCCCACACTCTTGGGACCCTGGCTTCCAATAGGGAGCTTTAGGTAAGTTATGTTTCTTGTCCCAGTAGGAGGTCTGAGGTGGGAAGAGGCTCACCCCTGGCCATCGTGGCCTGGGTAAGTCCAGCCTGAGCAGTGTACTAGAACTACGGCTGTGGGCCAAAGTCTGGACACCTTCCAGCCCCAATTCCCATTGGGATCCCACTCTGCCTAAGACTCCAAGGCCTCTGAGCAGGGGGTGAGCCAGTCGCCTCCTATATTTAGGTCTTAGGGCTAATTTTATCTGTGGGCGGCGCCACCCCCGCTGCACATGCGCAGGGACATGCGCGGCCCCACGGTACGCTTCCGCCACCGCCACGGTCACCAGGGAAACCGACGTCAGCAGTTGAGCTCAGCGGTTGCCGGAGGGACCACAGGAGGGCGGGAAGAGAGACCCTCCCCCATTTCCAGGCGGAAGAAGGGGATCTACCTACTCCCACACAGGCGGGTGTGGCCGGGGTTCGCCCACCTCGAGTACATCCTCAGTCCTCTGAGAGAGGCAGCCCATCGGGGTTCCTTAGACTGGCCCTGGTTCCCAGGGCAAAACACAACCGCCACCGCCCTCCACACAAAAGCCCCAGAGCCGGACGCTCGCTTGGATCCCAGTTATTCTGGTCATTAGCACACAGCCTTACGTTCTCCGGCCCCTACACCCTCTCCTGACTCCCAGAACCGAAGCCGGCACCTGCCATTGTCAGGGGCCCAGGAATTCTCTTTCCTTAGCCCGCTACTTTTCTAGACAACGGCACCCCGCCCCCATCCGAAGCAGACATACTCAGCTCTGAGCAGGGGATGCACAACAGTCAACGGATATTTCTTCCCCTACTCCAGGTCCAACCACACCCCCAACCCCCCAGCATTTTCTGAACGCCGGCGTTTCTGAGCCCCCCGGCGTTTTCTGAACGCCGAGAGAAAAGGGAAGGCTGTGGCCAACAGCAGGAACTGAAGTCGGGAACGGGATGTTCCAGCCCGAAACGGGCTGACATCACGGCCGGCGCCGGGCCAGGGGTTGAGGGGGGAGAGCGGGGAGCGTGGAAAGTCAGAGGGATCCTACTACCCAGGGAAAACCGGAGACCCCCGAGTGACAAGAAAGACGGCAAGGGGCATGCCTGCTGAGGGTCAGTTGTGGGACCGGAAGAGCTGGGAGCGTGGAGCAAAGAGGAGGTAAGAGGGTCAAGAAGTGCAGACATCCAGTGCAGGGTTTCAAGGATCACCTGGATCCCCGGGGGCAGAGAGCGAGTGGACAGCGGCAAGGAAGACGGATTATTGGTGGGCCATCTGAGCGCCTAGGCCGAAAGCCGGCACATTAGGCTGGAAATGGCGGTCCGATATGGGGTTGGTAACCGGCCCCCGGGTGGTCAAGGAAACGCCTACCTGTCCTGCGCGAGCCCCCTTCGGTAGCCTGCCCGCCTTTGCAACCCGCAGCCGAGTGGAAGCTCCGCGGGGCCAGGAGGCGGGTTGCATAATGCCAGGCACTGCCCCTCATTGGCCTCCTGCCGGGGAGCCACAGGCCCCGCCCTCGATTGGCTGGGGATCTCATCCTGGTCCCTGATTGGCTACTGGCCTCTACTGAGGTCAGGGCTGTGTCACACACGCGGGCGCACGTGGATGTGGGTGCTGGCACTAAACTGAAGGGCCCCAGACACCACCGCCCAGCCAATGGGTGCAGGACGCTTTGTACAGTGAATACTGAAAGGGAGGAGAGGGGAAGTAACCTGTCCCTCTTCCGGGAAAATGCTCTGGCCACAGTAGGTGTTTAAGAAATGTTCACTTAGTGAACTGAACTGACTTGCAGAACACCTTGGCCTTGCTAGGGGTGGGAAAAGGAAATGTAAACCCTGGGGAGTGAACCAAGATGAATGAGATAGCTGGTTCCTGGGAGGAGGGGCACAGACAGAAACCTGACTTGACCTTTCATGGGTTCCCTTCTCCAGCCTTGTCATCGTAATAAAGCTGTTTTACACCACCCTTTCATCTGACACTTCAAATACTTGGACAGTTAGGAGGGAGGCAATTGAGTATCCATGTGTGCTAGAGTAGGGGTGGGAGTGTGGGAGTGGAGGATACAAATAATACAATGGGCAGCCAGAGCCAACAGGGGCTGTGAAGGGAAACAATGGCAGGTGCTTCCATGGCCAATCAGAGAAAGTTCTCTGGGCAGCCTACTGGGTGACTAGTGCTTCTCTCTTGAGGATGCAGCAACTCACAGGGCTGCCTCAAAAGTGAGGGACCAGAAATCCAGGGTTACAGGGGAACAGAGGGAGTGCCTGAGAGACCCTAGACAGAGAAAGGTGGGGTGCAAGGGCTTCAGATCCCCACCATTAGGAAAAGAAAAAGCCAAAGACATCGTCTCTCTACTGTATTCCCTAGTCCCTAGGGTAGAACTTGACACATGATAGGTGATCAATAAAAACAAGTAATTTTGTAGTTCAGTTGGCTAGAGCATTGTCCCAATACACAAAGTTTGTGGGTTCAATCCCCCATCAAGGTACATACAAGAGTCAACCAATGAATGCATAAATAAATGGAACAAATCGATGTTTCTTTCCTTTCCTCTCTCAAAAATCAATAAATAAAAATTTAAAAATAAAAAAGGATAGGAGAGGGGAAAGGGCTTCAGCCAATGAGGAAGTAGCTGAAAATTACAACTTTTTTAAAGGAAGGGGGAGAAGAACACTGAGTCCTAAAAAAAGAACAGGGGCCTGATGTGGAGGATGAAGTGCCAGGCTGGGCCCAGGAGAGCTGCAGTTACAGACCCACTCCATCCAGGGCTGTGACAAGCAGCTTCTGTCCGGGCTCCCTGAAGATGTGGTTGGCAAGTGAAGAGAGCCCCCCCCCTCCCCCCGGCCCCGCAACAGCTAATACTGACATAATCAGCTGTGGGTGCACTGCCCTCACTGTCACGTGGCCTAAGCTTTCCTTAACAGTGGTGTTCCCCATTGAGGGGTCGGGGGAAGGCTCTGTGGAAAGCTAAGGGGTGGAGAATAATATAACCTGGAAAAACCAAAGCAAGAAAACACAGGAAACAAAGGATTTAGGAGACTGGATTTTCAGACTTCTCTACTTGAAAATGTACCCCTAACTCACATACTATGGCCCTGTTCCTTGTCTCGTTTTCAGACACCTCTTCTCTGGAAACAATTTTTCTTCCACCCCAGTTCTCCTCAGGAATTTAGGTATAATCTGCCCTGACACAGACAGTCCTTGTTCTCCCACCTCCACCTCCATATTTATTTCTTGCATAGACAAAAGGGTCCAGCGCTCCAGCAGCCCTCACCTGCTCCCACGGCCCTGGTTGCCCTGCCTCATGGTCCCCACAGTAACCAGGCCCTGCTGCCGTCAATGGAAGAGAGGGGGCGGGAGACAGCGGTGACGTCAAAGCTGAGGAAGGGGGCGGGGCGAGGAAGCGGGGGAATGTGGGGCAGGGAGGCTGGGGAGGCAGCGGTTTGGATGGCGGCCAGCCCGAGGGCGGCGGCCAGCGCACTAAGGAACATCATGTTCCCTTGGATGGTGGCCCAGGACAAGCACAAACCCAGGCGCCTCCCCCAACCCCAACGACAGCCGTCCTGTCCCAAAGCCAGGGATTCCTGGAGAGAGGATTAGAAGGAAGGGGTCCCCCTACCCCGCCCCTATGTTTGGTTCTCTTCCAGACACGCATCGCCCTCCCCTACGCTTATTCCTACAGCTCGTGGCACTGGCTTTCCCCCTCTTCCAAACCGTACGCATTTGCTGGCCGAATTCCAAACAGCCAGGGTGCGGAAGCTGGAGGCCCAGGTTTTGTGAGAGAACACGCACCTTTGCTCTTTCATAGGCCCCCTTCAGAGCCTGAATCTCTCGTTACCATGGCAAAGAGAGAGGAGGGGCAGGGAGGAGAATGGGTCTAGGATGAGGAAACGGAACTGGGACAGCAAGTGGCTCAGCCTAGGGCCTGGCTCCTGGGAGAGGGGTAAAAGGATGGAATGAGGGATTTGGGTAGGTGTCTGAAGACCAGAACCAGGAGGAGGGAAATGTGGAGGGAGTCACCAAAACTTGCAGAAAAACTTGCAAATGTGAGAATAATTCCTAAGCAAAAAATTCACATAAATCTCTCACCCTGCCACTGTTGTTTTGTCAGCCTATAGGCCTTTTTTAGCTAAATAATTTTAAAAACTTGACACAGGCATTGTGTCAAGCACTTTATATACATTATCTTATTTAATCCCAGAACAGCCCTGTGAGGTGGGTATCACTCTCCCCATTCCACAAGGACTTACTAAGGCTCACAAGTTACTAAAGTTGACTAAACTGCCTCATAATACGTTCTCAGGTTCTTAACAAATAGAGCCCAGAGTTCAAATGTGACCTCTGATAACGGCTTGTCATGCTGGAGCCTGTGAAGGGTTACCCAGCACTGGGGAACCTGAACCTCTCAAATGTCCAGGCGATTGAGTTTGGTGCCTGGAACACAGACGCCAGCCAACCCCTCCTCTCATTTAGGGCATTCAGTTTGCACTCCCTACACATTTCCAGTCGTCACAGCCCAGTTTTCACATGCTCACAAAGTCCTTGAGATCATCCTAGCAGCTACCAGCCCCAGTGATGTCCTAGGAGCCCCAACTTCATCACTCTTCCACCTTTCCTACAGGCCTAGTTGTTTGTACAGTTACCAGAGTACCCTGCTAGTTCCTCCTCACTTTCAGGGGCTCAGAAAGACATGTGCACAGCCAGTCTGTACAACACCATCCTCCCTCTCAGGATCCAACAGTTGCCACCTCACCTTGACTCCCAAGGATGGCTCCCCTTTACACATAAGACATCCAGAGCTGTGATATGACGGGCTCGGGGTCACACAAATCATCAAAATGAATCCTCCTACCTGCCCTACCAGGGCGGCCCGGCAGCCTCAGAACCCCTGCCTCTTTCAAGTGCTTAAGGCACATACCCAGACAGCAGCCATGCACTGGAATGTCCCCCACCCACTCTCAGAAACCTCGACCCTGTACCTCCTTGGGAGCAGGGGTCTCAGCTCCTTCAGGTCGCTGAGGGCTTACGAACCCCGCCTCCCTGGCAGTCAGGGGTTCAGGTGCCCAAGGGCAGTGAAGGATCGGATCTCAGAGATTCCCCCTAGCCTCCACCCTTATCCCTCCAGCGCTGAGTTCTGTTCTCTATTCCCTAGAAGGATCAGGGCTTCCACTGCTGCGATCATGCATTCGCAGGATCCCCACGCCGTCCTCCCCCACCCCACACAGTCCATTAACACCCCTACTGACAAAACACACCACCCCAGAAAAACTCACCACAGCTCATCTCCCCCTACCCCTGAGCACTCACCTCTTTGCAAGCACGCAGGTGTCCAACCTCTTCCCGACTAGGGCCACAGAGACTGGGACTTGCTCCTGCAGGCCCGCCCACCAGCTGGGATGCCACGCCCCTCAAGCTTATTGGCCTAAGGGTGCGGATCCATGCCCAGCGCCGCGTGCCGTCGCCAGACCTCCGCACAGCCACCATTGGTGCTGCCTGCCGCCCGTCATCATCTCATTAGTCAGTTTTCCAATCTCAGTGACAGATCCACGTGCGCGCGGGCAGCCCACAACGCGTGTTGATTGACAGAAAGCCGCTCCCCCATCCACTTCCGAAGTTCATATTGGCTGTGGCAATGTCCCCCCACTTGCCTAGAGCCGTGACGCGAATGCAGGCCCAGCCCTCCAAACTTTCTCATAGGCTGAGGTCTCGGAGCTGTAGCGGACACGTGCGGGGGATCTCACGCGGCAACTTGTTTACCTAGAAGCTGGGGATTTTCCTTGACGACACTGCACTGAAGGCTGTAAGGTCTGCGCAGGCGCAGGGAGTCTGGCCTGTGCGCAGGCGCTAATGTGACTGAAGCGTGCGGCAGTGGCTTTGATGCGGGCGCCTAGTGCGGAGACCCTGAGAGGGGAGCAGTCCCAGCTCGAGAGTCGCAGCTACTGCACCCCGCCATCACCTTCCTAGAGCTGAGACTCCTGCCCTGAGTCCCTGAGGCTCCCAGGAGCTGGAAGGTGCGAATAGGGTGAAAAGCTCTGTCTTCAGATCTCAGTGCCACCATGAAGGTGAAGATGATGACAGCAGGCTCCTAGATTTTCTATGGACCAGGACAGGCGCTTCTCACAAACCCTTACTACCCATTGCCTCACAAATGAGACTGAGATCCAGAAAGGTTACATATCGCTTCTCCGCCTTTTGGCTAAAATCAAGTGTAGAATCTGTTCTTATCAGAAAGGTTACATAATCTGTCCGGATTAACACACTACTCAGTAATGGGGCCAAGATTTGAACCCAGGTCGCTAGCACTATAAAGAAAGCAGGCCCTAGTACCTATGGGAACCCTAAACCTTGTAAGTATTCAGTAGATGAAACACGAGAAAGTCCTGAGCACTGATGTGAATATATTGTCATAAACCCTTAAAAAATGGTGAGCACTGATAACTGTGTACTTAATTATAAGAATCATCTCGGCCCCTCAAACTGCTGAATCAGAATTTCCAGGGAAGGGGCCTAATAATCTATTTTCAAAGAATTCCTGGTAGTTATTAGGAACTGATTAAGTTTAGGAAACACTATCTAGGCTACA
Organism: Micronycteris hirsuta; assembly: GCA_004026765.1. Lineage (NCBI taxonomy): Eukaryota > Metazoa > Chordata > Mammalia > Chiroptera > Phyllostomidae > Micronycteris > Micronycteris hirsuta. The sequence goes on from PVJI01003964.1 coordinate 58,582, forward strand.
CTCATTGTTAAAGCACCTGGGGACAAGAATGCTAGGGTGCCATATCAGGGGCATCATGGACTAGTGTCACAAGTCTGACAACAGAGTGCAGAGGTAAGGGCCAATTTGTTCAGTAAGTATTTATTAACCCCTTCTGGATGCTGGACTGCGCTAAGCACTAAGGGGAAGAGATGTTTCACCTAAGTTGGCCATTTACTTCAGATCTAGGTGTAAATGAATATAGAAGCAACTGCACAGTGTCTGGGAATTAAACTAAGGGGTAAAAGGGACCCAACAAACAGCAAGGGCATATCCTCAGACAATGCAGGAGGGAAAACTGGGAAACCTAGACCTCAGGGCTCACCAGGGTGTGACACAGGGATCAACACTGCCCACTAACCACGCTTGGTGCCCCACCGTGGCCACTTTGGGAATCACACTTTGCCCTGTCCAAGGTCAGGTCCTTCAGCAAAGCTCAGTTCCTTCCCAGTGTATCTTCCCAACCTTCTGGTTAAACCTGAAGATCCAATACCTTTCCCACTGGTCAAGAAAAGATCTCAGAACAGACACCACTTAGTTACTCATTACACATTTATTGTACATTTTCACAATCTGGATGCGCCACAGAATTGGGGGCATGGGGTGAGGGAATGGGGGGGGCAGAGGACACTGGGATAATATGGGGGATCTAGAGCACAGCACCCCCACCCCCAGCATCTCTCCCTACCCTTTCACACCACAGCTTAGATCTCCCTGCTCCCCCTCCACACAGAAACCTTGAGTGTGGGGGAAAGAGTTGGGGGGGGTCCCCTCGAGTGACAGTTTAAGGGACTGTACCCTCAGACCCCCCAAAATTGTGCCATTTAAAAAGATATTAGACCTTTCCTCTATCACTTCACCTAAGGAGAAGACAGGTCTCTCTGGGCTCAACAACCCTGGAGAAGGGCAAGAACCCCCATCTTCCAGCAAGTCCCACACACACATTGGCAGTGACTAGTACCCCCTGCCCTGAATTCAGGGTGGGGGCAGTCAGAGGAGCTGGGCAGTGAAGGAGGCAACACCCTCCAAACTGGGGAGGAGGGTTTTCAGTCCAACCCCCAGCAGGGATGGGGCCAGAGGAGACTTCAGGCAAGAACTGGGAAGATTCTCTGCCCTGCTCCACTCCTCTCCAAGGCAGTGATGACCCCTCAGACACTGGCAGCCACCTCTCCCAAAAGAGATCGGATTGTGGCCAACCCCCAACTCTCCTGGTGGGAGGAGGAGGGGGAAGATCAGACAGATGGGAAGGAGGGAGACCCCATGGGAATGTCAGTTGAGCGCCCCACATGAAAACTGGGGATCAGGAATGTGGGGAGAAACTCCATGTGGCAGAATTATTGGTCCATCATAACACACTGAACTCCAAGACACTTACACACCAGCTCCGGGGAGGGAGAGGAGGGGACAAGAGGTTTGGAAAATGGGGGTAGAGGAGGCAAACTGGACTACAGGGGTTAGGAGGAGATGATTCTGGGGGCCAGAAGAGCTTGGCTCCCCAAAAGCCCAGGCTCCCCATCACCTACAAGTAATGTCATGCAAATAAAACTGTGATACAGTGACCAAAGAGGACTAATTCCTCAGTGGAAAAAAACCAACCAACCAACCACAGGTTGAAAGAATGAACAGAAGAGTGATGAACAAAAATGAAGGAAATCGAAAGGGATGTCAGTATGCAAATGAATGCTAATTAACATGCTGGAAGCTCCCAGACCTTGGGATTCTTAGGACCAAGTGGGGCCAGTCTCAGAGCCTCCCAAATAATGCAAAGATGCACCTAGGGAGGCCTGGACAATTGCTTTTTGTTTTTGTTTTTTTGTAGGGAGGGTAGGGGTATGGGGAAGGCCAGGGTGGGAGGAAGGATCAGCTAAATCCAAGGAAAGGAGAGGAAGAGGGACTATTGCATAGCAGATGCAAATGAAGGGACTTGGGGCTGGTCAGGAAAACAGGGAAAAGGGAAGGAAGGAAAGAGAAAGGTGAAGGGAACCTCGGGAAGGGGTGTTAAGGACAACCAGAAAAATCTTCTAGTAATAAAACTACAAACAGACCAAATATATATAATATTATATATGTATAAATAACAGCTGGCTATTTACAGAGGGGCACGCACACGGACACACACACGGGTGGGGGGCTGGAAGATATGGCTGAGAGGTGGGGGAACGGCTGGGGATGGGTGGGGATGAGAGGCCCTTCTCTGGGCAGGCTCCTCAGGGGTTTAAGAGCTGAAGTAAACTATATAGAGGGAAAGAGAAGGAAAAAGAGGGAGAGGGGAGAAAAAGAGAAGGAGAGAAAGCAGTGTGTCAGGCCTGGCCCTGCTTCCACCCTCCCCACTCCCCAGCTAGCTGATATCCCTTCCCCTCTGGGCCTCAGGTTATCCACATGTAAAGCAAGGGGAGCTGGACAGGTGGGTTCTAAGGTCTCTTCAACCCCATGACATGGCCTTGGGGCTAGAGACCCTCATGTCACGGCCACTGAAACCAGGAGCGCTTAAACAATGGCTTCCTGGCCATGTCTCAATTCCCCTGGGCCTTTCCTGCTCTCCTACTCCCCAATTCCAGGGTTCTCAGACTGGGGTCTTGGGCAAAACGGGTCCTCAAGGGAGCAGTGGGGATCCACCAGCTTTCCTGTTCCCAAAAATCTTAGCATTGCCCACAACCAGACAAAGCACAGGCTAAACATCAAACTTTTGGGCTCTAGATCAAATCAGAACCACCACTGGCAGCTTTATATGTTTTTTGCTGAATAGTAAAAACTACGTTAATGACCTTCAAAACCCAGAACTCATAGGGGAAACCTCTCCAAAGAAAAGGGCCCTACCCACTCCTACCATACTTACCAATGATGATGATGAGGATGATGGCGCAAATCACTCCTAAGATGATCATCATCTGGAGGTGAGAGGGGAGAGTCAGTGAGATGGACCATGAAACTCCCATTCACCCACCAGTCCTTCTAACTGGTTCCACCCTTACCTTGAGGTTTTTCCACCAGTATTTGCGCTTGAGCTTGGCTGCACTTGTTTCAAACTGGGAGGCTCCTGCCTGGAGTGCATCCGCACGGTCGTCCAGCTCTGACAGCTTCTGGTCCCGCTCCAGGACCTTGTCCACGTTCACCCTCATGATGTCCACTACCTGGAGGAGAAAACCACAAGGCAGGGGGTGTGCCAAGGCCCACCTCAATGAGGGCACTCCTGGACTACCACGTGCTCACATATAGAACATGCACCCTGATGGTGCCAGGCTAACATGCCAAGGACACACACAGAACATGTCTAGCACACCTGAGCACATGTAAGAAGCACATATCGGGAGCATGCTGATAGCCAGACATCTCAGATGTCAAAGCAGCACCCTCTATCGAGTTTCAAGCAGCCTGCCCATCACCACAGCACATCTGCCCAGGCTGAAACACCCAAGCTAGCAAGGATAACACTCCAGGGACCTTCCAAGTGTACACTGACAGAAATGGGGCATGGTATCTCTGTTCCAAAACTTATAAACGTGAACTGTCATCACCCCTAGCCCAAATGGATCCCCACACTAGTTTGCCAGCCCACAGGGTCCTTCCCACTGCCCTTGGCACACCCTCCCCTCCCCAACTCACCTCATCCACCTGGGCCTGTGTCTGCTGCAGTCTTCTGTTACTGGTAAGATTTGGAGGGGGCCCAGGGGGACCTCCCTCCCCAGCCGGGGCGGCAGGAGGGGCGGTGGCAGCGGTAGCCGACCTGAGGGGCAGAGACGGAGTAAGACACAGGGCCTGAAAGCTTCAGCCCCGCAGTCAGGGCTCCGCCCATCTGCCTGTCCATCGATCTGTCCCTCCCTTCTTCTTTCCCGGGAGGAAGGCCACCCGATGGGAGCCCTGAATACCGTCCGGCCCCACCGCCTAAAAGATGCGTGACCTTGAATGAGGCCCCCTCCCCCATGCAGGCCTCGGTTTCCCCGCCTGTTAAATGAGGACCACCTTAGAGACAAGGTCTGGGGTCGACCCAAAATGACAGGGGCGGGGCGAGAGGGCAGACACCGGGTCTGCTCCCTCCCGCAGCCACCGCCCGCGCGCAGTCACGGGCGCTGGCTCGGCCTCCGGGCGTGAGGAGAGCGAGGGGCGCGGGTCAAACCCCGGGCCAGGGCCCCAAGGCGGCGGTCGGCTCAGACCAGTGCGGGAAGGGCAAGGGCGGCTGACTCACATGGCGGGGGCAACGGGCGCAGGAGTTGGCAACGACAGGAGTGTCGGCAGCACCGGCAGCTGCGGCAGCTCGCGCTAGCTCCGACTGGCGCTGGCGGCCGGGGACGGGAAGATGGCGGCCGCACGTCACCCACATCCGGGCACTGCGGGCGGGGGTGGGGCGCGTTGGTGACTGGTCCGGAGCCGGGCCGCGGGGGCGGGGCGCGGCGGGGCCGGGGGCGTGCCCGCGGGGCGGCGGTCTTGGCGCAGCCGGGTCCTCTCACCTCCTGCCGCTAGCCTGCTGCGGCTTCCGCACGCGGCCCGCAACCTGGCTTGTGGGACCGGAGAAAAACCTCTAAACCAGTCCGCGCCCCACACAGTCCAAGGTCTCACCCTTTAGCCAGGTCCCAATGCCTGGTGACTCGTCTTCAGCCGTTAGTACCGGCTGGGGGTGGGAAATCAGAAAGGGTAAGTACAGGTCCCAGGGCAATGAGAATAGCTGGGACCCTGGTGCTGAGGTGGAGTTGGGAACCACCCTGCAGGTGGATGTCCCAAAGGAGGCCTGGGGTCCCTGGGCCCTGAGTCGGAGGCGGCTATGAAGGAAAGGACATGAGGCAAGCCCTTCCCCCACATCCTAGCTAAGTCACTGCGGTGTGAAAGTTACCCCTCCACACAACTGGAGTTCGGACCAGGGTACTTGGCAGGCTAGGCCCGACGGAGGTAAGGCAAGCTTAGGACCCCAGGGAGGAGGGTATGAGGCCTCTCGGTGGGGCTGCTTCACTTACGTGGTGGCTGCGGACTGGCTAAAGCCTAGCTCTGGCCCAGAGTTGGGTCAGCTACCCTGGCCTCAAGGGGAGGCGTCAGCCTTTTTTCCCAGGCACAGGGCCTGGGCCAAAAACGACAGCGTTTGTTTTGTTTTGTTTGTTGTTGTTTTGATGAAAAGAGAATAATAGGCAAAGGGGGCGCCTGCAGTACCCAGGTTACGTGGTTACTATTTTACATGCATATTGGCCTCATAGATGTGACCTTGGATAGTTCCAGCTCTGTCTCTGGGCTTAAAATACATTAGCTGTGTAGGCAGGAAATGTATATTTGTTGAATGGCTTGATCTGGAACTTGGTGGAGAAGATTATCCATGGCCCCTTCCATCCCTGACTGATCTCTCTTTAGGTCCTATTAACAGACCCATGGCTGCACATGCCCACCCAGCTCATTCCCAGCAGGCCTGGCATCTCAGCTAAGGGAAGATAGGGCCAGATGAGCTGCCTGTCTGGTGGTGTGGGGGAAGGCAAGTCTCAGGTGATGAAGGAGGCCTCTTAGGGGAGCCCTAGTGGGGGTCCTCACTGTATCCCTAGAAGGGAAGAGGGGATGCTGGTGGTCTTTGTCTCTGAGAAAAATGGGAGCCAGCTTCTTCCCTCACCCACCCAGGCTTCCCAGGCCCTCCAGGTTTGAGAACCTCCCTCATGCAGCATCCAACCCCCTCCCAACAGAAGCCTGGGGACTGCTGTGTCACCAGAGGTGTCATTTCCTAGCTTTCAGGGAGCCTAAGTGTTGGGTGTGGGGACTCAGCAGATCTCAGATAAGATGCTTTCAACTCCCTCCTCCTCTGAGGAGCAGCCACTTCCCCAGTCCTTGTGCAGGGACACACGATGTCTGGTGGCTCAGCCTATGTGAAAAGGAAGAAAACAGCAGCTTCCATGATGGCCTCAGATCCAGCTGTGGGGTGCTAGCTCTTGTGTCTGGGCCCCAAGACTACTCTGCTATCTAGCCAGAGAACAGAAATAGCTAATTCTAAGCTTTTTAGTTCAAAAGCCATGGTATCTGGGTCTAAGGGAAGAGTGGGAGGTACAAACGGGCAGAGCACCGCCCCCCCAAACCCTGCCCCAACACCCTCCCTGCACTAGCTGTGGAGAAATTAGTAGAGGACTCATCAAGATGTTAGACACTGGTTTAGGAACGATCCCCATTTCCACCCATGGCGGAGTCCAGCACATGGAAGGGACAGAATGTGAAATAAATTTCCTGAAGTGTATGGCTTGGAGAGCTGGCACATTGCTATCGCTATTGGTTGCTGGGCAAGGGGAGCAACAGCGACATAGAAGTGAAGGCATGTGTGATCCATGAAGTCAGGAACCGGGAGGATTTATCTTAGAGAGAGGCCTCTCACTGAGCAGCCCCTCCCCTGCATCCTGTGCTGTGGTGTTAAGGAACTCCCCAAATTTAGATCAATGGTGGAGACAGAAGGGGGAAGGGTGAGATGACAGAGCTCACCTGGAAATGAATAGGAGAATGTTTCTTCGAGCAGGTGGGATGGAAACCCAAATAAGGGTGAGCTGAACTAAAGAAAAATAAGATAATTGTATAACTGAGAGCTGGCTTCTACATTTACCTTCTTCAAGGTTGTCAGTTGAATCTCGGGGCCCACTCCCAAGGCTTATTCAAAGGATGCAGGAGAGGGCCCAAGCACACTTCTAACAAGTACCTCTGGTGATTCCAATGTAGGTGACACTTTAATAAAGTTTTTCATTTGTTATTTTTCCCTCTTCTAACACACTGACTGAGAAGTTGGGATGAAAGGGGGCTTGGTCATTTCCACAGATTTGTGGACTTCGTCCACATGAGTAAAACAAGACCAAAGTTGTAATTAATTTCAAAGACCTTGTGTGTCCCACATTGTAGCTTATAAATCAAGTCCTCCTAATTAGGGAAAATGAAGCCTGCCCTTGGGAGTGCTGCTTGGAATACAGACCAGGGGCCCGCACCACCACCGTACAATCCGCTGCTCAAAACTGGTGACCTCTGGCTGAGCCCTCCAGTCAGGAAGGATCTGGGGCTGCCTGCCAAGCCCTGGGCTCCTGGAAGGAAGAGAAACTACCAAGGACCTACTCTGTGCCAGAGGCTTTAAAGGGATTGCCACATATGCTCAGGTTTTTAATTACACAAAGAACGCGATTGCATTCTCCTTGCAAAATATTAAAACATTACACATAAAGCTGAAGTTCCTTTGGTTATCTCCCACTCATTTGTATTTCTGTTTACCTTCTGGGAAGTTTTGTTATATTTATTTTTTTCATTTCTAAAATACAATATCTTCATCTCTCTGAGGATAACATTTTTTATTTTTAAAGATTTTATTTATTTATTTTTAGAGAGAGGAGAAGGGAGGGAGAAACAGCAATGTATGGTTGCCTCTCACATGGCCCTCACTGGGGACCTGGCCTGCAACCCAGGCATGTGCTCCGACTGGGAATCGAACCAGACCTTTTGGTTCCCAGCCCGCGCTCAATCCACTGAGCTACACCAGCTGGGCAGGATAACATTTTTTTAAATTTAATGTTAGATTTTATTTATTTGTAACTTAAAAAAATTTTTTCAATTGTAGTTAACGGACAATATTATATTATTGCAGGTGTGTAACCCAGTGATTAGACATTTATATAAATTATGAAGTGATCACCCCAATAAATCTAGCACTCATCTGATACACACACAGTTTTTTTTTTTTTTAAGGCTTTATTTATTTTTAGAGAAAGGGAAAGGGAGGGAGAGAGGGAGAGAAACATCAATGTGTGAGAGACACGTTGACTGGTTGCCTCTCACACACCCCAAACTGGGCACCCGGCCAGCAACCCAGGCACGTACCCTGACTGGGAATCGAACCAGCAACCTTGCAATTTACAGGCCAGTACTCAACCCACTAAGCCACACCAGCCAGGGCACCACACACAGTTATTACAATATCATTGACTATATTCCCTATGTTGTACTTTACGTTCCCATGACTCTTTTGAAACTACCAATTTGTACTTCTTAATCCCTTCACCATTTTCACCCATTCCCCAACCCTCCCCCCACTGGGCAATTGTCAAAATGTTCTCTGTATCTATAAGTCTGTTTCTGTCCTACTTGTTTATTTTGTTTTTTAGATTCCATCTATAAGTGGAATCATGGCATTTGTCTTTTTCTGTCTGATTTATTTCACTCAGCACAATACCCTTTAGGTCTGTCCATGTTGCAGATGGCAAGATTTGATTCTTTTTTATGACTGAATCATATCCTGTTGTATATATGCACCATTTGTTTTTTATTCACTCATCTATTGACGGACACTCAGGTTGCTTCCATATCTTTTTTTTTGTTTTTTTTTTAATAAGATTTTATTTATTTATTTTTAGAGAGAGGGGAAGGGAGGGAGAAAGAGAGGGAGAGAAACAACAATGTATGGTTGCCTCTCACATGGCGCTCACTGGGGACCTGGCCCGCAACCCAGGCATGTGCCCTGACTGGGAATCGAACCGGGACCCTTTGGTTCCCAGCCCGCGCTCTATCCACTGAGCTACACCAGCCAGGGCTCATATCTTAACTATAGTAAATAATACCAAAATGAATGTATGGGTGCATATGTCTTTTTGATTTAGTACTTTAGGTTTCTTTGAATAAGTTCCACCCAGAAGTGGAATTGCTGAGTCCTTTTTTTTTTCTTGTCATATAACCTTTGTTTTAAAGTTCTATTTTGTGTGTTGTGTTGTTTTTATTTTCATGAAGTATCTTTTCCCTCCCTTTACTTTCTGAGAAGTTGGGATGAAAAGGGTCTGGGTCATTACATCTGAAGTAAGTCTCTTATGTAGGGAAGGATCTTGTTTTATTATCCATTCAGCCACCTTATGGCTTTTGATTGGAACATTTAATTATTTATAGATATGTATTTATTGCCTTTTTGCTTACATTTTTGAATCTTTTTTTTCTTTTTCTTAAAGCAGACCCTTTAACATTTCTTGTAATACTCATTTACTGTTGATGAGCTCCTTTAGCTTTTTCTTATTTGGAAAGCTCTTTATTTGTCCTTTGATTATAAAAGATAGCTTTGCTGGAGAGAGTACTCTTGGTTGTAGGTCCTTGCTTTTCATCACTTTGTATATTTCATGCCAATCATTTCTGGCCTGCAAAGTTTCTGTTGAGAAACCAGCTGACAGTCTATGGGAGCTCTCTTATAGCTAACTAACTGCTTTTCTCTTGTGGCTTTTAAGATTTTCACCTTTGGCATTTCAATTATGACATAAATTGGTGTGGGCCTCTTTGGGTTCATCTTGTTTGGGACTCTCTTGTGCTTCCTGGACTTGTATGTCTATTTTCTTCACCAGGTATTTTGTTGTTATTTTTTTCAAAAACAATTTTTTTAATATGACTTTGGTGGGGGTTTTTTAAGATTTATTTTTATTTATTTTTAAAGACTATTTGTTTTTATTTTTTTTAAGATTTTATTTACTTATTTTTAGACAGAAGGGAAAGGAGGGAGAAAGAGAAGGAGAGAAACATCAATGTGTGGTTGCCTCTCACGTGGCCCCCACTGGGGATCTGGCCTGCAACCCAGGCATGTGCCCTGACTGGGAATCAAACTGGCAACCCCTTGGTTCGCAGCCCATGCTCAATCCACTGAGCCATGCCAGCCAGGGCAGACTTTTATTTATTTTTTAGAAAAGGGGAAGTGAGGGAGAGAAGCATCAGACACCCTAAACTGGGGACCTGGCCCACAACGCAGGCATATGCTCTGACTAGGAATCAAATTGGTAAGCTTTTAGTTCACAGGCTGGTGCTCAATCCACTGATCCATACCAGCCAGGGCTCAAATAGGTTTTCAATTTCTTGCTCTCTCTTCTCCTTTGGGCATCCCCATGATGCAAATGTTGGTCTACTTGAAGTTGTCCCAGAGGCTCCATAAACTATTCTCATTTTTTTTATTCTATTTTCTTTTTGCTGTCCTAATCAGGTGTTTTCTGCTTCCTTATCTTTCAAGTTGCTGATTTGATCCTCTGCTTCATCTGCTTTACTGTTTATTCCCTTAAATGTATTCTTCATTTCAGTATGGTAGTCTCCATTTCTGACTGGTTCTTTTTAATGTTATGTATCTCAATTTTTATGTTTCTTATCTCTTTGTTGAAGCACTCACAAAGTTCATTTACTCTTCCGCTAAGTTCACTGAGCATCCTGATAACCAGTGTTTTGAACTCTGCATCTGGTGGATTGCATATCTCCATTGTTTAGTTTTTTTCTGGAGTTTTCTTTCATTTGGGTCGTGTTTCTTTGTCTCTTCATTTGGCTGCCTCTCTGTGCTTGTTTCAGTGTATTAGTTAGAGCTTTTCTGTCTCTAGATCTGGTCTTGGTAGAGTGGCCTTATGTAGAAGATGTCCTGGAGGGCCCAATGGCACTGCCTCCCTGGTCACCTGAGCTGGGGGTTCCAGGTGTGCCCCCCCATGTGGATTGTGTGCACCCTACTGTTGTAGTTGAGCCTTGATTGCTGTTGGCACATCAGTGGGAGGGATTTATCCCCAGGCCAATTGACTGTGAGGATTAGGTGTGACCATGTGGAAGATCTGCTGTTCAGGGGCCAACTCCATGGAGCAGGACTCCCTTCAATGGGACTTTGGTGCCCGACAAGTCTGCCCCTCGAGTGTGTTGCTCATGGAGGCGCTTTGGCATAGTCTGAATCTGTCCACTAGGTGCACTGGCTCTAGGGCCTCCTGGGAGGTGCAGGCCAAAGTCAGCTGCCACCTGTGCCCTGCCTGGGGCCACCAGGCCACCCAGCCACCCCACATACACTACAGAGCAACCTACAGGTGGCTGCTACTTGTGCTGGGCTTGGAGCCGCCCAGGAGAGGCCAAACTGTGAACCAAGATCACCTGCTGCTGGGCCTGGAGCCACTTAGCAAGAGGTACGGGGCACACCAAGGCCAGATGTTGCTTGTTTGAGAGATTTTTGGGAAAGTCAGAAGCATGAGACAAAAAAAGACATTTTTATGGGAAAGCCCTTGGAAACAGCTTGGGTGGGCCCACAAGTTGGATGGGGTAGTATCACAGGCAATCACCAGGGCAGGGTAAACTGTGTTAGCGAGGTTGACAGAGGCTCAGATATGGCACCCACCTGCACCTGCAGGTGGAGGGCTCAGCAAAGAAACAATGGCCTCTGCCAGCAGTTCTGTCTGGGACAAAGCTGTCCCCCCCAACCCCAGCCCTCATTCTGATGCCAGACAGTTCAGTTCCTCCCTGTATGCCCTTGGCAACTTTCAAACTGCTGCCCAGTGCTGGAACTCAGAGCTAGTAAGCTGGAGTAAATCTATTTGTGGGGCTCTTTACCAGGGATGTCTGGGACTATAGCAGACCTCTGGCTCATTCAGCCATAACCCCAGGTGGTTTTCACAGCCAGAACTTACAGGGACTTCTCTTCCCGGCACTGGAACCCTGGGATGGGGATCCTGGTGTGGGGCTGGGACCCTTTGCTTCTCAGGGAAGACCTCCACAGCTAAGATACCCCTCCCAATTTTTTTTTTAAATTTATTTATTTTCAGAGAGAGGAGAAGGGAGGGAGAAAGAGCAATGCATGGCTACCTCCCACATGGACCCCATCGGGGGCCGGCCCGCAACCGAGGCATGTGCCCCGACCGGGAATCGAACCGGGACCCTCCGGCTCCCAGCCCGCGCCCAATCCACTGAGCCATACCAGCCGGGCACCCCCTCCCAATTTTTGACCATCACGTGTGGGTGTGGAGCCAGCCCTTTCCTAGTCTCCCTCTCTCCTACCTGTCTCAACATGGCTTCTTTATACCCTTAGTTGTAGAACTTCTATTCAGCTAGAGTTCAGGCAGTTCTCAGTGATGGTTGGACTGTAGTTTAGTTGTAATGTTAATGTGTTTGTGGGAGGATGTGAGATCAATAATAGGTTTTAAACTAGGCAATAGATAACAATCAAAATTCAAAAGTTACAAAAGGAATGTACAGTGGATCCTGGTTCCGAGATGCCCAGGAACCCTACCTGATGGAGCTGTCTGTCTCCAGTCTTGTAAATATTTGTAGATACTTTTTTTTTTAATACAAATAGTAACAGACTATATGTAGTGAATTGCCCCTTCCATTTCTTTTTGACTTCCTAATTATAGGGGTTTTGTTTGTTTTTTCTTTTTGTTCCCTAGTGTCTCTGTCTCTTCCAGATTTGTTTGATTGGCTTTAAAAAAAATTACTGTGTACAGATGGGAGAGTGTCTCTCTTTCCTTTTAGAGGGTTTCCTCAAAAGTCTGCTGGTCTGTGGCTCTCCATTCATATTTAATAGGGAGCCTCCAACGGGATGACTGGGAGCTGTGTGTGTGCGTAGAGGAAGGGGACTTCGCTGGCTATCAGTTTTGCTGCAGGACAGAGGAAGCCTTTCACATAGACTCCCAAGTGTTGATAGGTGACAAGCTTCCTCTGGGGCCTTTCTCTTTTTCGAGAGAACAGTATCTTCCATTCTCCATCCCCTGCCCTTGAAGGGGGAGTGATCTGGAGTAGGGTCGGGGCTCCTATTTCTAGCTTCAGTCCTCAGCTCTGCTAGACCTGGTGTCCCCAACTTCAAATACTCCTTGAAAATGAGCATGCGGAAGGAGGAGTGGTATGACTCAGATGTGAAAGGTGAAGGAGCCCCAGGGGTTTCGTCACTGAACAGACTCTCAGCCACCCATGTGTTTAGCCAGGCCAGACCCAGAATCTGGGGACCTACAGGGTATTCAGGCGTCATGTCCTCCTGATTCCTCTGCCCTGCTTGGTCTGTCACCACACTTTGGCTGCTGTCCAGCTTCCAAAACCTTGTTGAAATCCTTTGCTGGTGTCTTCTCTCCTGGTCTCTCAGTCCTTATAGATTTGCACCTCTTTGACTTCTCTCCTATTGTTTAGTTAACCTTTGGAAAGGAGAGAAGACAAATGTGCATGGCCAATCTTCCACGTTTAACTGGAAATCTTACCACAGTTTATTTCACTAGTCCCTCTAGGACCAGGCTTTTAGGTTGTTTCCAGGTTTGTTTGTTTTTGTTTGTTTGTTTTTTTCTATTACAGCAGTGCTCTTAGGAATGCTGTTGTAAGTACCTGCCATGATCAGTCAGCCCTTGGTCCTATGGGAGAGGTATCATTTTGATTTTATTTGGAGAAACCTAGGCTTAGAAAAATGCCTTGTTTTTTGTTTTTTGGGTTTTGTTTTTTTTTAGGTTGGCTAAACGGTGGACTCCCGGGCACCTGATCAGGGAGGATGGGTTTGGGCAGGACCTGTTATCCAGTGTACCTGTGAGGACAGCCCTGATTAGACTGGTGAAGCTCTGATCACTTGCTACCAGTTGGACCAGGGAGCCAGTTCCTGTCACTGCAGCAGAACAGGACAGACCAGCACTCAAGGCCACTTGGAAGCAGAGTAGTGTGGGCGTGGGCAGTGGAGGAGTTACATGCCAGAGCCCTGTGTGGGCAAGACAAGACACAAGCAGGTCAGAGTCTTGGAACTAGGAGACGGGAACGCCTCCTGGTCCCAAACCCTCACTCCCCACTCATTAGAGATTCGCGGGGGTTAACAAGCTCCTCTACTTGAGGGAGGGGGAAGTGTCCCTCTAGACAGTGAGGTTGGCAAGCAGCCACATTTTCCTTATTTCCCTCCATATCACCTGCCAAGCCCAGAGCCTGCTAGTAGTGGGTGTTCAATAAACTCTTGTAATAATGAGTCAGCTGATTCGGTCTGACAGCCAGGGACTTGGGTTCTAGTCCCAGCTCTTCCTAGCTGCATGATGTCCTGAAGCAAATGGCTTTCTCCTTCGGCCTCATTTGTTAAATGAGGGCTCTTTCATTCCACAAAGCTAGGCATTCTGCTGACATCAGGAATTGCAATAACACACAAGGACTTATTAGAACACTGTCAATTTTACCTCAATAAGGCTGAAGAAAAAACATATCGTGAGATCTTTGATGAACATAATAAAGACACTTGCCAACACAGTATTACTGGACTAAATGTCTCCATTTACCTGCATGCATCAAAGCCCAATCAAACATGAACAGGAGTTTGCAGCCAAGAAAGTAAAGGTTTATTTTTAAGGAAATGGGAGTCACAGGTGAGCTCATGCTCAAAGACCTTGCTCTTCGATGGCTTCCAGGAGATGGGATGTAGAGGGGAAAATCATCAATCATGGTAGCCAAAGGAGTTGGGATCACGGGTTCTGCTGATGGGTTGAGGCCAGGGCAGGGAGTAGTTGACCATTGTACCCGGTCCTGATGCCAGCCATGGCATTGTTCTGTCTGATTTCAGGAGGGTGTGGTTTGTAGGTCGTTGCACTTTCATGGGTCTGGGAGTTGAAATAACTGAAATCAAGATGTTATCTTTAGCTTGAAGGAAACTCTGTTTCTGTGGTCAACAGACCTGAGTCTTTGTTCTTTGTTTGATGCTGACCAGAATCTGATGTTCTAAGGGCCTAATGGTTAAGGGAAGCAATGGAGGGACAGAAAGGAAAAAGGGTCATATTAAAGAAATGAAGTTTCATTCCCTGGCTGGTGTGACTCAGTGGATTGAGTGCCAGCCTGCAAACTGAAGAGTCGCCGGTTTAATTCCCAGTCAGGGCACATGCCTGGGTTGTGGGCCAGATCCCCAGTGGGGAGTGTGTGAGAGGCAACCACACATCGATGTTCCTCTCTTTCTCCATCCTTTCCCCTCTCTAAAAAGAAGTAAGTAAAATCTTGAAGAAGAAAGAAGAAAGAAGAAAGAAGCAGAAGCAGAAGCAGAAGCAGAAGAAGAAGAAGAAGAAGAAGAAGAAGAAGAAGAAGAAGACGAAGAAGAAGAAAGAAGAAGAAGGAGAAGGAGAAGAAGAAGAAGAAGGAGGAGAAGAAGAAGAAGAAGAAGGAGGAGAAGGAGAAGAAGGAGAAGAAGAAGAAGAAATTAAGTATCTCCATGGAGCCTGGTACTCACATGATATCAGCAGGGGTCCGTTTCTCCTTTTCTGGCTATGCTGGCCTCTGGCTTAACTCATTTCCAAACAGAACAGAAGTAGCTGCCATCTCATATTCTTTTTAAATGCCATAGTTTGTATGTTTTCTTTAATGTATGTAGTTTAAATTCCAAAAGTTCGTAAGAGTTTACGGAGAAAGTCTCTCTCCGACCCTATATCCCAGCCACTCAGCTGCTGCCCCTCAACAACCAGTCCTCCCAGTTCCCTATGCCTCCTTCCAGAACTGTTCTGTGTTCATAGATTTCCACTTCTTTACACAAACGAAATCAAACTATTATCGACTCTTCTGTGCCTTACTTTAGTCATGTAACTTGGAGATCATTCCATACCAGTGTATAAAGTTTGCCTTTTTTTTCTGGCTGTAGTATTACACTGTAACATAATTTAACCAATCCCTTGCTGACATTTAGATTGTTTCTAATCTTTTGCCAATACAAGCAAAGGTACAAAAACTAATCTGCACATTCCCATTTTACCTATATGCAAATGTGCAAGGCTAATTCCTAGAAATAAAAACCCTAGGTCAAAGGGTATGGGTATTTGTGATTTTTATTGATTTTGATGGATATCACCAAATTGCTTTTTGTAGTTGTTACCAAATCTTACTCCCACCAGCAAACAGGTGAGGCCTGTTTACTTAGACCCATACCCTTTCCAACTTTTCCTGAAACTTTTTGGTCATTACAAATGTAAGTTAAACACGATTTGCATTTTCTTATGGTAAATGAGTTTAGGCATCTTTCCATACATTTGAGAGTTCTTTGTTTCCTGTCCTGTAAAATGGCCATACAGATTTTTTGTACATTTTTTATTGGGTGGTTTATAGATATGTAGGAGATATTTATGTATCAAAATTAGCCCTTTCTCCGCAATATGAACTAATTTCCCTAAATTGTAATGTGTCTTTTAACTTTTTCCATGTATACTTTTTAACATTTTTTAAAGATTTTTTAATTTTTATTTATTTTTAGACAGAAGGGAAGGGAGGGAGAAAGAGAGGGAAAGAAACATCAATGTGTGGTTGCCTCTCATGTGGCCCCCACTGGGGACCTGGCCTGCAACCCTTTGGTTCGCAGCCTGCGCTCAATCCATTGAGCTACACCAGCCAGGGCTACTTTTTAACATTTTAATACATATTTAAATGTATATCTTCTCTTTTTTGACTTCTGTGTTTTGTTATCATACTTAGAAATGTCTCCCCTATTCCAAACTACTTCTGTGGTATTCTTGCCCAAAATATATAACCTCCATTTAAGCATGAGAAAACATTGGACAAATCCAAACAGAGGGACATTCTGCAAACTAACTCGCCAGTCTTTGTCAAGTGTGTCAAGGAAAAAAAAAAAGACTGAGGAATTGTCTCAGCTTGGAAAAGGCTAAGGAGACATGCAACTGAATCCAATGTGAAATCGTGGATTAAGTCCTGAATGACAAAGAGGGCATTAGTTGGAAAACTGGCAAAATGTAAATAAGACCTGTAGGTTAGTTAATAGTATTGTATCGATGCTGATTTCCTGGTTTCAATAATTATATCATGACCACACAAGATGTTAACATTTGGAGAGCTGGGTGAAGGGCATACAGGAACTTTGCACCATTTTTGCAGTTTTTTGCAAAGGTCTACAGTTATTCAAAATAAAAAGTTAAAAACTTCAAGATTTTTTGGAGTTTATGGTTTTTTGTGTTTTTTTTAATTAATTAATTTATTTATTTTTAGAGAGAGGAGAAGGGAGGGAGACAGAGAGGGAGAGAAACAGCAATGTATGGTTGCCTCTCATATGGCCCTCATAGGGGACCCGGCCGGCAACCCAGGCATGTGCCCTGACTGGGAATCGAACCGGGACCGTCTGGTTCCAAGCCCGCACTCAATCCACTGAGCTACACCAGCCAGGACATATGGTTTTATTTTTTATACTGTAATCTTTGATCTATCCAATATTTAAGTATTATACCATCTTTTCCCATAGATGGTTACTCAGTTGTTTTATTGATTATTCCCACTTTTTGCACTGATATTTTTATTTTTTAACTATTTGTAAAATTGAAGTAAAAAATATATAACGATATTTACATAGGTGTACAGTGCAGTCGTGTTCAGTACGTTCATATCATTGGGCAGCCTGTCTCCAGAACTCTTTCCATGTTGCAAAACTGAAACTTGCTACCCCTTAAACAATGTCTCTCCATCCCCTCCTTCCCCAGCCCTTGGCAACCACCATCCTACTTTCTGTCTCTATGAATTTGACTACCTTTGGTACCACATGTAAGTGCAACCAAACAGTATTTGTCTTTTTGTGACTGGCTTATGCTGATTAACAAGCCACTAATTTCACAACAAAATGGAAACCCATTTCTGATGCTAATCGGCAAAGCCTCTGGTGTGGACTAAGAAGCAAATACATGAAGTGCTTGTAGTAGCTACTTCTGGAGTGTGGATGTGGGAATCAAGGCACAGGAGGGTTAAGTGTGTTGCTGATCACACAACCAAGACAGGCAGAGGGGGCACATTGGATCTAGGATTGGCTCCACAGCTTGCTCTCATAGCCTTTGCCCCGGGCTAGAGTTCACATAAGGGAGCCAAGACTAGGAAACCAGCAGCATCTGATTGGTGTTTGAAGACAAGAGGTGGATAAAGTCACCCAAGAAGTAGTGACCACCAACATTTAAGGGACAAGCAAAGAAGACAACCCAGTAGTATGGCCCCAACGACTGACACACTGTAGGCCCTCACTCATCATTGGATGAGTCTGAGAAGCAGCAGCCAGAATAGAGGGAGATAAACTAGGGGAACCACTGCTCAGAGCCAACAGAGAAAAAAAAAAAAGAGTGGTCAATATTATATAATGAAAGGAGACCAAGCTAAAGTCTGAGAAGTGACCTCTGGTTTTGGGCACAAGGGAGCCATTGATGATGAACAGTTTCTTAGGATGGCAGGGGCAGGAGTGTGATAAATGTTTAACAACCAACTCTCCAAAAAAAGTATCCATTTATGTATGGACTTAAGTTTATTATAAATTTTACTGATATAAAAGATATGTAACAGAATACACAAATAATAAAACACAATATTTTTAAATAATAAATTTCACTCTTGTATCCACAATTTCATAAATGGAGTAGTATCCTACCTAATTACAGGTGTAGTTCCAACATGAATATTGGTAGATATGTTTATTTACATTTTCAAGTAAGACAAACAGTGAAACAATGAAGATATATTGAAACCTCTGGTTCCTCAATGGCTTGAGTGACTTCTTTGGTACTCTTGTCCAAAATGCATAAACTCAATCTGAACATGAGAAAACACCGACAAATCTGGTAATAGTTTACAAATCCAAGGAGAATATTTCCTCCATTTTTTGTGCTATTCACAATACAACAGTTACAGACATGAAACTTATAAATAGAATCTGCATTATTAACATTTTCTCTGTCACCTTCTTCAGTCTATACAATCAAAAAAATATGGCCCTGGTTGGTGTAGCTCAGTGGATTGAGCGCGGGCTGGGAGCCGAAGGGTCCCGGTTTGATTCCCGGTCGGGGCGCGTGCCTGGGTTGCGGGCCAGGTCCCCAGTGAGGGCCATGTGAGAGGCAACCACACACTGATGTTTCTTTCCCTCTCTGTCTCCCTCCCTTCTCTCTAATAATAAATAAATAAAATCTTTAAAATATGTGTTGTGTTTGCCAGTTTCTATGGTGTAAAATACTGCTACCAAGTCCAATTTCAAACTATCAACTAAATGTCTGAGTTCAGAAGAGATACACAGTAGTGCAACATAGTATTTCTACCATACGGATACAATAAATTTAAATAACCTTAAGAGCATATAATAGTAAAATGTCAAATGAACCAGAAGTAATGAATTTTGAGTATTTATTGCCTGTTTTTAAATATAATTTATTTAATTGTAAGTTTACATAATTTTTGATAATAGTTGCATTTAACAACTGGTTTACAAAGTTTTTGTAAAACAAAAAGTTAGCTTTCACAAATCACTAGAACACACCCCTGGGTGGGGGTGAAAGCCAGACTGGAGTGGGATATGACTTTCCTGGTCAAGCCTCTAACCATTGCCAGCAATGTCCACCTCCCTTGCCTTTCCCCACAATCTGCTCCCCTAGCTCTCTCTCTGCTCCGGCCATACTTCAAGACCTCACTCTAATTGCTCCCATAGAAGCAACACTTTTCCTACCTTGGACAAATTAATCACTACTCCATAGCATGTGTAAATCTCCTTTGTAGCACTTATCACAAGTTGCTATTAAATTACTCTGCAAGTATTGGGAATTGTTTCTCTGGTGGCTGAGGCTGAGTATGGGTCATATTTACATTGGTTTCCTTAGTAACTACCACAGTGCCTTGTACATAGTAAGTGCTCAATAAGTATTTATAGAATGAATGCTCAGGATAAAGGGCTGCCAGGAGAAGAAATATATGGTCAGGAAAAGGTTTTATGTATGAGGCATTACCTGAGAGGCAACACCTGAAAGCATCTCCTTGGATGCCCTTAGCTGATTCAGTATGGACTGGGGTCCCCCTTCCCAATATACACTACATCCAGAAACATGACTCTGAGAACATCCATCCTGCCACAAATTAGAACTTTTGACTCTTGTAGTTGTATGTATAATACCTAATAGTGTGTATGTGTTTTAATAGCGCTCTTTTAAACATGTTATTGTCATGGGTTAGCAGGCAGAGGTGTGGAGGTGTCTCCCTGTGAACAACAGATTTGCCAAGATTCTGGGTGGGAAACCCAACCACTGTGGATGCTCGCCACCCCTGAAACAGGTGGCCCTTCTTACCACATTGAGACACAAACCATCAGTGACACCAAGTACAACCATCATTAACGACTATTTTATAGAAAACCAAAGGTACACAAAATAACTCATTGCTTAAAAAGCATGTAAGTTTAAAAAAAACTGGTAGTAATTGATGAAAAAAACCCTGACATTCCTGTTATATCAGTTTCAAAAGAGATAATCCACCCACATTAACAAACTTACGGAAACTTATGTTACAAAACCTTGTTCTGAATTAAACCTACTGAGAAATATTGAATAAACTCACCTACTACTAAGAAACAAACTTATCACTATTAAAAGAAATTTAAGATGCTTAAATGATCGTCAGGAAGAATCAGATAGGAGCAACCAGAGTGTTGCAGGCCCTGATTACGCAGAGACGTTAATCACGAATCATGCGAACTCCAATCATCATGTTCAAATCTGTTCTCCAAATGGAGAAACAGGTAAGGATTATCCCACCTGACGATATTTTATCGTTGTAGGCATTCCGAACTCCATGAAAAGCATTCCGCTGTAAAATAGGGTGAGTAAATAACGCGTAGCCTAAGCTATCTAAAATTAGATTCTTCCTTTTCTGTTGCTACACTTACTTGCAGATCTTTCAAAAAAAGATTTTTTTTTCTTCCCCATTTGGCTGCAGAACGGATAAAATTATTCCTCCCAGAACGCTCCATTCACGATCACGCAGCCCTAAGCGTTAGCGCTATTTATTTACATATCTCCGCCCACTCCCTTCCGCCAGACTTCTACCGTAATAACCAAAATAAAAGCGATACATATTATTTTATAGTCTGCAAGGCTGGAAAACAGCTTTCCGTTTCTCTAGTAATTTGACTACCCCAATTCTCCCCTTACATTTTTATAAGTTTTGATGTTACCGTAAAATTTATTTCATTACAAAGCACTAAATAAAACGCGGGTAATACCAGACTTGACAAATAATGAACACTAAAATCCTCCAGCAAATGCAGTTTTAGAAGGGCTTCCTCCTTCCAGGAAAGGTGAATGGTCCCTTGCTCCTCCATTCTTTCTTCCTATGTTCCCATGAAAGTAATCAGAAGGGTTTCTTTTTCAGCCCAAAGACGCTGATGAATAATGCCACTTCAGTGACAGCCGGGAGGGCACTGTGAAAGGTAGGTAGTGAATTTAGGGCCCCTTCCGATAAAAACACCCAAATCCCCAAACTAGAGATCCACTCCCAAAGTATATGTGGGGCAGGATTTCAAAAGACTTCAGGAGCTTCATTGGGGTGGGGGAAACCTTCAGATTTAGGGTAAACCTTCCTCCCCCATCCCCAAACATTGGATATTACTGTACCTGCAGAAGACAAAAATATACCAGTACATGGTGCATTCCCAACGTTCAAATATGAAAAAAGAAAGGGCCACAGATGCACTACAGTGAGCCCCGATGGCTTAGGAACGCACCCGAGTCAAGGAAAGCCTTAGGATGGATAGGTAGTGATGGGCCAGAAAAGGCCAGTGGTGGGGCTGGCAGCTGCACTCAGGCTCACTTCTTACTCCCTCAACAATTGCAAAGGCCAGAGCCAGCAGCCCTGTCTTATGAGTTTCAGGACAGCCTTGTGAGTACAGGCCAGAGCTGAGCCTGCACAGCTGGACCCCAAGCTACACCCATCCCGTATCTAGGGGCCAGCCTGGACCCTTCAAATGAGGTAAGAATAGGCTCTCCATTTACCCCAGGCCACACAAAAATGCTCACAGTGACTTGAAACATTCTGCTTGAATCACCCTCCAGCACCTTCGTCCACAATTGAATTGTCAAGAGTCTTCCCCGATCCATCTTCCTCATTTCCTGTCTTTTCTGAGTTCCCATAGTGCTCTATATCTTCACACACTTCTATAGTACAGTGCTTATCACACTGAATTACAGGGTCTGCTTCCTCCTCAAGGTAAAACGCTGTGTTTTATCCCATTTTGGGATCTTCAGTGCATAGCAGGGGTTTAACAAATGATCTCAGATTGTATTAAATCTGCATTGCCTATATCTTTCAAATGGAGCAAAGATAGTTTGCTTTCAAGGGCAGACACTATTGTGTCCCAAAGTGCTAGTTAGGTGGCTGAAGGGAGTCGTAATGGAAATGGGCCTTGTGGGAAAGGTGCGCAGGCAGAAAGGATACAGAGGAGGCTCTGGGTACTGTTGAACATGGAAACTCCTGAGAAGAAACCGGTCAGCTCCACTGCAAAGAGGCCCAGGGTGACAGAGAGCGCTGCCACCAGCCTGCAGAGAGGAAGGGAGTTGGCTCAGGCCTTCTGGACTTCTAAGAGCCCTCCACTCCCACTACTAATTAATTCTGACCACCCCGTCCCAAGTGCTCACTGAATGTCCTGCTTCTCATACTCCTCGGGGGTGAACGTGAGAGGCAGGCAGGCCTGGATGTTGCTGTCCTGGAGAGCAAGCCGGGCAGAAAGGAAAAAAAAAAAAAAAAAAAGACAGAAAGACAAGTGAAAGAGGGGTGGGAGGCGGGGGATGGGAGGACTCGACTGGGTCAGGTCCTGGGGAACGAGGGAGGTTGGGCTGGGAACACCCTAAAGTGGGAATACGGACGGGAGGAGAGTGATCTTGGGTCTTACCCGGGACCAGAATAAGGTGATGACGACCACCAGATGCGCCAGGAGCGTCAGGAAACGGGAGGGCACGAGTCCTGAGATCCGGCCCATGGTCCCCAGAGAAAGGGGCACCGCCTGGAGCAGAGGCCGTGGTTTCTAGGGCTGGAAGCTCAGAGATAGCCACTTCTGCAGTCCCCCAGGAAATCAGGCAAAAAAATCCGTTCACCTCTTTCCCGCCGGCGCAGGCACAGTCCAGTTGCCTTGGCAACCGCGTAAGAGGGCACGCTAGGAACGTTCTTTGAAATCTCGCGAGACCAGTACATTTTCTAGCCGCTGTGAGCTGCCTGGAGGGCACAGATCGGGGTTCCGCTGCGGTGGGGGGAGGGGGGCGGTTGGGGGGAATCCCAGCATGTGGCCTACCGCGAGCCTGCTCCTGGCGCTTGGCGGAGCGGTCTGTGACTGTGCGGTGTAATGCGGTCCCGCAGCGAACGGAAACCCGCCCTGCCCTAGCCGCGTGCATGCCATTATCCCTGCTGCCCACCCCGGGAACGGGCCGACTGTTTATCCCCAGCTCCCGCTCTGTTTCCCAGGATGACCCTCTGCGTAAGAGTTGCTCTGTCATCGCCTCGCTGGCTTAGGGCAACGCCATGCCCAGGCATGGACACTCTCTCCCCTTCACTCCTCCGCATCCCTCTAGCTTCCCACTGCCCTCGCCCAGGCGAGAGGAAGGGAACCCAACATGGAGAGGTGGATATCTCTACATGGTTCGGCTGTCGTTTGTTGTCTTGGAGCCCCTGGTTGTCCGACGACCCCAGACCTGAACCTTCCTGATTCTAGCCCCCCCGCACCCGACTCCCACGACAACTTTGCTTAGTTTGGTGAAGGATTTGCAGAAGGCAGAAAATGGCCAGCTGTCTTGAACTAGAATGTGGAAGAGAGGTGTGTTTTGGGAAGAAAGTAGACGCCGCGTATAAAAGGGGGGCGAGGAGTGGACTAAGGAAATAGTACCCAGCCTCTACTCCGATTTCTTTAGCTCCTTGAGGTGTGGATGAGGCAGGATAAAAGAAGTTGGGAAAATTTCCTGGAATAAAGGTGGAATAAAGGAAACGGAGACAAAATAGTTAAACAAGGCCGAGCAATTAACAGGCTGCTAATAAATTGAAAGATTTTATCTTCCCTAACCAAGGACACTTAGGGGCATATAGTTTATACCTCTCCTCCTGAACCAGAGAGTGAGTAGCTTGAGTCACCCAGGTCAGGGAGATAGAGGACAGAGATCCAGTTGATGTCATTAGTACCAACCAAACCCTGGGATGGAAGAATTTAGGGAAATGACAAAAATGCCCAATTAGAGCCAGACAAATCCGAGACTAAAGTAAAGCAGTGTAGCTGACCAGAGAATGATCCCAAACTTCCCTATAACCTCAATTTGATGCATCAGCAAATGAAAGAACACACATGGAAAGCTATCAAATAGCCTGTTGAGACCCTCCCCGCTAAAACTCTGGACCCAGTGCATTCTCAGTCTCTCTCTCCCTGAGGTGTGTGTACTTTTTTCTCCTAAACTCTAAGGTCCCAACGAGACTTGCAGCCAGGGGAGCAGCAGGCAGCAACAGCTCGTCCAGGGCTCACCCCCTGAATCTGTGTCTGAGGACTCTACTTTTGCCTCTGCAACTTCCTTTCCTGAGTCCACACAGCTCAGCATGGCTCACTCCTGTTGCAGTAACCTTACCTCTTCCATCCTAAGCCCTTCCTTTGTTTCACTGTCCCCGGCTTTAATAAACATGCTCTCAAAATCACCTGGACTCATGTCATGAAATCTTTCCTGTATGAAGTCAAGAACCCACACATTCCAGACTGTGCCAGGGCAGACCCGCCTCAGTCCCAGTCCCTGTCCCTGTCTAGTGACACCTGACTTTGTCCAGCTGCAGTCCAAGAAGTTCTTACTATCGGCAACTTCACTAACCTTTGGGCCTCAACGGGGATCCCTGAAAAACAAAGTTCTCATCTGTAATTGTTGCTCAGAGCCCAATCCCAACTTCATGGGGACATCCCTGTCCCAGAAGAACCATTTCTCTCCCCACTCGCTATCTCAGTGCTTTTAAGCTGGCCTAAGCTCCAAGTCTAAGAGACATTTCTGACTTATTTATTATTTATTCATTCAACAAATATTCATCGACCAGCTAGCAAGTGCCAGGCACTGTGATGGGCTCTTGTTCTTGAGGAATAAGACAGAAGTGTCCATTGTCATGGAATTTACAGCCTAGTCAGGCAGACAGGCAACAAACATACCAACAAATAAATCTGTGTGGTAATCTGTGATGTAAATAAGTTCATTTTATTTTTTCAAACTATAAGAAACAGTTTATTTAGATAGTCACAGAGGTAGAAGAAGTGACCTGTAGGAGAAATGGGCTCAGGAAAACAAGTTACAGAGGCAAAAGAAGGGATCTTGAATCTTAGGAAAAAGAAAGAAGCAAGGAAAATGTGCCCGGTGAAAGCGGGTGGGGAAAGGTACCCGTGTGCTCCGTAGAGAGAGCTGGTGTAAAAAATAAAATAAAGGGAAACAGTAGAATAATACTGACCAAGGAAAGGCTCTTTGAAAATAGGTAATTTGCTCTTTTTTTTTTTTTAAAGATTTTATTTTTTATTTATTTTTTAGAGAGAGGGGAAGGAGGGAGAAAGAGAGGGAGAGAAACAGCAATGTATGGTTGCCTCTCACATGGCCCTCACAAGGACCTGGCCAGCAACCCAGGAATGTGCCCTGACACGGAATCGAACTGGTGACCCTTTGGTTCCTAGCCCGTGCTCAATTCACTGAGCTACACCAGCCAGGGTGGTAATTTGTTCTTAATCTTTGTTTTAGGAAATGTGGTCAAAACTGAGAGGAAACACATTTCTCTCTCTCGGGACCACAGTGTAACAAGTGGATTTCCTTTTTCTAAACCAGTGGGTGAAAAAAATTCAGATAGTCAAAAGATGTTTCCTCAGGTCATGAAAGACAAAGACAGGAACACTTCCAGATTAAGGGAGACTAGAGAGATTTGGCAAATTTAACATGACACATTTCATGTGTTATCCTAATGGATCTGGACCAGAAAAAATATATTTATTTAATTATAAAGGACATTAGTAGAACAATTGGCAACATTTGAATAAGATCTCTAGCTTAGATAATAAATTGAATTGTGTTAATTTCCTGATTTTTAAAAATAATTCTACTGCCCTTATAGAAGAAAACACACACTGAAGTGTTTAGGGATAAGGTGGCATTGTGTCTGTAATTTACTCTTAAATGGTTAAGAAAAAAATATTCACCCTGGTTGGTGTGGTCTCGTGGATTGAGCGCAGGCCTGAGAACCAAAGGATCTCCAGTTCGATTTCCAGTCAGGACACATGCTTGGGTTGTGGGCTGGGTCCCCAGTGGGGGGTGTAAGAGAAGCAACCACACATTGATGTTTCTCTCCCTCTCTTTCTCCTTCCCTTCCCCCTCTCTAAAAATAAATAAATATTTTTAAAAGAAAAAATATGTGTTTCTGTAGCAATATATAGGCAATGATAAAACAAGGGAATTCTTTGTATTATTTTTGCAACTTTTCTGCAAATAGAATTATTTTTATAAGTTTTACATGATGAACCCTTTTAAAGTTTTCCTTCCAGGTCTTACACAGTATTATCATTGAGATATTAAGTTGACTTATAAAAGTCAGGAATGATTTCTAGGATTGAGAGTCCCTAAATGTTGGACCACTATATATGGAAACCGTATAGTGACGGTTTCATTTAAAACCACCTCTTTGGAGGGCAGCATAGTCTTTTCCTCATAATGGTAACAAGGCCTCCAAAACTCATAAAATAAAAATGGCAATCATTTAGACTTTTCAGAGGAATTATTTCTAGAAAGAGTGAAGTTCAGCAAAATCTCTATTTTCTACTCAAAAAACATAGGATGATAATAAAGTGTTATCCACACTGGTTTCTCAGCTGTCAAGTATGTGGGGGAGTTTCTCCCTTTTAACTGTTGAGCCATTTCAAAATTCTGAAAATATTTTCAAACCTCCTGATGCTGAGTGGAACATGGAAACTCATCCAGTACAGTGGACCCAATTGCTTCTCTTCCTTGAGGTGACCCTCATCACTATGAGACTCTCAAAATGAGTAACAATGATGACATCTAAAGCAGAATGGGAGGTGGGCTTCCTGTACTCTCCAACGTGGAAATGACAGCGCAGAATGCATGGAAACATTCTTAGCACAAACAAGATGCAAGGACTGAAGGGCTCCTCTTGCTCTTCTTCCCTTTGTAACTTGCATGCTTTTTGTCCTGGGAACAGAAAGCCCAGGCCTTCAGAGCCAAGTTCCCCCAGTGACAGTTTATCAAGTCAGACTGTTCACAGATAAAGGAAGCATGGTCATAAGATGAAAGTGAGGAAAGACCCGGACGGGCTTTTGCAAAGTGAGGTCCTTGGGGGGAAAAAAGAATGAAGGGGAATTAGCTCTTCATTTTTATTATTTATTTAAAAATGAAGAAAATATAATGTATTATATAATTTTATTTATTTATTTTTAGAGAGGGAGATTGAAAATCTGGAGAAAGAGCATTCCAGGTGGAGGAACAGCAAGTGCAAAAGTCTTTAGGTGAGAACAGGCCCAGCTGGTTGAACGGAATAGACGCTGGTGTGCGTGAAGCCAGCAACAGAAGGGGAAGAAAAGATCAGGGTGCGCTGAGATGGGTCAGATCATGTCTGGCCTTGCATCCATGGTGAGAGACATGGTCAGATTAGTATTCTAGAAAATGACTTTTGTTGCAACATGGAGAATGGATTTTAAGAATACTTTAAGCAGAAGGCTAGTGAAGAAGCCATAGAGTTATCCAGAAAGGACAGGACAAGATTGGACCAAGGTGGGGTCAAGAAGGTAGAATGAAATGGAAGGAACCAAGAAGATAAAAAGGTCTGAGCACGGGGTTGTGGGTAAGTATGAAAAAGGGACAGCTGTTGGAGGGGGTGGGGGAGAGCAGGGTAGAGGATGCAGACAACTGTAATGGAACGATAATAAAGTAATTTTAAAAAGAGAAAGAAAAAGGGACAGCTGCAAGGATGACAGATCCTTGGGGCTGTAGCAGCTGTAAGTTTGGAGGATTATTCTCTTTATAATAGCCTTCCTGCCTGGGGGACCTACTAGATAGTAAGAACTGGGTAGTTATATTTCACCTTTCACACTGTGAATTAATAAACAGTGAGCAGGTGGTTGGGTCTGTCCTGTCATTTTCCATGACCTTGATTCACAGAAGCCTGCCCTAGAGAAGTCTCGAAAATGTTGAGTTTTGGAGCCGGCCTGTGGTCGTAGGAGGTACTGCGGGTGACTGGGTGTCCATCAATGGAATCCACATGTCTTAACATTAGAAATAGTCATAAAAGAATTTTAAAAATTATCATGGAAAAATTTAAACATATGTAAAACTAAAAATAGTATAATGAGCCCCTTTGAAGTCCACTGTTCTGCTTCAACTATTACCAACATGTGACCAACTTGCTTTCTCTATATTTTCCTTCTCAGCCCTACTAGGTTATTTTGAAGTAAATCCCAGACATCACCTAAGAGTTCAAATTGCCCACTCACACCTTTTTTTTTACAGTTTGTCTGAACCAGGGTCCCAATAAAGTTCATACATTTCACTTGGTTGATGTGTCTCTTAAGTCTATTTTAACCTTAGATTCTTCCTCTTCCCTCCTCCTTCATCCTGTTTTCTTGCAATTTATCTGTTGAAGACACTGAGCCATTTATAGACCGTGTTCTGGCCAGGTCGTTTGACTTATTCCTCTGTCCCTGTGTTCCCTGTAAACTTGCTGTCAGATTAGTCTAATGTTCAGTTTTCTGGTAAAGATATACCATGAGTGGTGGCTTGTACTTATCCCATTAAAGTGGAAGGGGCTTCACGCCTGCTCTTCTCTCTTTTTCTGGTGTTAAATCTGAGCAGTGAGTTCAGACTGAGGAAACCATTGTGAAGGTCCCCATCTCTTTTTCATGTACTGGTTTAATTGATCATCACTGCCTACCTCCATTATTTTATGAGGGGGTGCAAAATGGGGATGTCCTAATTCTATCATACCTTCTGCATTGATCACCTGGAATTCTGCTATAGATAAGAATGTGCCCTCATTAACTCATTGTTTACAGTGAGATACAGGTTATACAGGGAAGAGATACAGGTTATACTGGATAAATATGTGTTTCCCCCCTATGTTTTCAGAATAATGAATTGGTTCCCCGGCATCCTTCAAAAGTGACAGGTTAGTTATTTTTAATATCATTGTGATGTTATAGATGTTATCATCTTTTGTATGTTTCAGTCCATTGCGTTTATAATTTTTGATGCTCAGATTGTCTCTGTTTTGACCAATGGGAACCTCTTCAAATTGGCTCATTAGTGCTTCTTTTCTTTTCTATGTGAAATTTACACAACATGAAATTAATCATTTTAAAGTATAAAATGAAAGTATTGAGACACAGATAAGGAAACTGGAAACACACAGAGCAACATAGTTACCTGTCTCAGGTCAAAGATCCTGTAACTGATGACACCAGGCCTCAAACCCAGGCTGACTTGAGAATCTGAGCTCTTCATCATCTGAGGGGTAAGTTCGTCTCTTACCCCTCAGTCGCCAGTCCTCATTATGATCCGTGAACATTTGGTTTATTACTTTACTCACTTATTTTATCTCCTGTACTAGAACACAAATGAATGCAACACATAAATGAAGTTGCTTGGGGTAATAAACAAAACGAAACAAAGCCCAGGAGAGCCCATGCCCATTCTAAAGCCTGTGGAGTAGTTGGAGTGGGGTGAGGGGTGGGGAGAGTGGTCAGCAACTGCTGAGCCTCAGTCAATTGTCCTGAGGAGATCAGAGTCCAGTGTTGCAGAGTATCTGTGCTTTTTGTTAAAAAATGAGAAGTCAGTACCTCAGATTCTTATTCCAGTTATAAATGTTGGTATCCAACTTAAAAATAAAAAATGAGAGGGAAAACAGTAACCATGACGACACAGCACACAGGCCTCAGGCCACCAGCTCTCAGTCTCTGGATCGGTGCTGTCCAATAGAACTTCCTGTGACGATGAGAATATCCCATATTGCCTCTGCTCATCGTGATAGCCAGCGAGCTAGCTCCACGTGGCTCTTGAACACTTGAAGTGTGGCTAAGGAACTTTAATTAAAATTTTTAATTTAATTTGAATAGCCCACTATTCAGTAGCCATCCTAGTGGCTACCATATTGAGCAATGCGGCTCTGGACGGAATAATTTATTGGTTTCTGAAGTTTGGGAACTGGTGGGATGAATAGAGGAGTTTTAAACATTAGAGAGTACTCTGAATGGTGACATCAGACTGATCATACTTCACACCTGCTGCAGAGCCTCTCTGAGCCTAGAGATCAAGTTCATGTTCCCTGGTACCATGTTCATGCACCCAGCTTCCATTTCTTGCAAAATTTTCCAACTCACCGCATACTTTTCACCTACCCAGACATGTCAACTCCCTCAGTAAGCCAGGTTCTTGCCCACTATAATGCTTTGCTAAAGCTATCCTTAAATTTCACGAATGCTTTTCGGTTTTTTTTTTTAAGATTTTATTTATTTATTTTTAGAGAGAGGAGAAGAGAGGGAGAAAGAGCAATGTATGGCTGCCTCTCACCTGGCTCCCACTGGGGACCCAGCCCGCAACCCAGGGATGTGCCCCGAGTGGGAATCGAACTGGGACCCTCTGGTTCCCAGCTCGCGCTCAATCCACTGAGCCACACCAGCCGGGCTCACAAATGCTTTTTGAATACACACTGTATTCCAGGACTTGTACTGTGTGCTGGGATACATATTTTCTACTCCTGAGCAACTTAGAGTATAGTTGAGGGGAATAACCAAGTGAACAATTTAAAGAGAGTATTTTACTTATTATCTTGGGGAGAGACACAGGAAGGGCCTCTCCCCTCAGTTAGGGGGTGAAGTCAGGGAGAAAGAAGCTTTTGAATTGAGTCTTGAGGGTTACATAAGAGTCAGGAAGGATGGGAAGACCACCAAACAATACTACCGAGGATAGTGGCACAGAGATAGTTGGGACCAAGGTGAGTTTAGGCAATTGCAAATGAGTCAGCATGGTTTTCACATGGGAGATGAGGAGGCAGTGGCTGAAGAATCAGGCAAGGACCAGATATTGAAAATAATAACAGCCATAATAATTGTGTGATTATTACCAGCCAGGCTCTGAGTACTTTATCTGTAGTAAATAAACTAATAGTAATCTATTATAACCTTTACTATTTTTAATGTGGGGACATTGATACAGAGGAAGATTCAATATCTAGCCCAAGTCAAACAACAAGTAGCAAAGCCTGCATGTGAACCCTGGCAACCTGGTTCCAGAGCCCACATGCTTAAGAAGCCCTTGGCCCTGGGATGGCCCTGGCTGGGCATCTCAGCTGGTTAGAGCGTTGTCCTTATACACCAAGGTTATGAGTTCCATCTCCAGTCAAGGTACATACAAGAAGAAACCAATGAATGCATAAATAAACAAAACAACAAATTGATGTTTCTCACTCTCTGAAAATCAATAATAAAAGAAGGAGAAGAAGAAACAGCAGCTCTTGGCCCTAAGGGCCCAGCCAATAAGTCTTAAGACTTAAGTCAATGAGACTTAATCCCAGTTTTTAAGCCATGGCATGATGGGATCATGTTTCCATTTTTAAAAGATGATTCTATTTGACTCTTGGAGGCAGAGAGATCATAAAGGGGTCTGTTCCGATAATCCAGAGAGGGACACTGAGGGGCTGGCAATGAGAATGGGAAATGAGGGCTGACAGGAGAATTATGGAGGAAAATGAAATTGACAGTTCTTGGTGACTAGAAATGGGAAGTAAGGGAGAAGGAAGAATCAAGGCCACTGACTGGGAGTGCAGAAGGACTGGAAAGGAAGGATGACAAGGTCAAGTGGAGCTGTTCAGCAGGCACTGGCCATCTGAATCCCTCAGCACACAGATGATGGCTAAATCCAGGGAAGATGTGTGAGGAAAGTCAGAACTCTAAGAAAAAAGAAAGAAGAGACTGGGTTGGGGGGTGGGGTGGGGTGGGGTGGGATTAAAGCCAGCAGAAGGCCAGCAGACGAGAGTCAAGACAACCAAGGGAGAAAAAGGCTCTTAAAGAAGCTGTTGCCTGGGTCAAATAATGGCCACAGGCTTTGACATCTTTGTAGTTCTTGATAACTTTCCAGAGAGCCACTGTGCAGAAGATGCAGACATTTGGCTTGGAAGGAAAAGAGTGAGATACAGCATGGCCTCTTTCACCATATCGGCCTGTTGAACTCTTCTTGTCCTCCATGAAGCGAATGGAGTTCTCTGCCAGCTTCTGGTATAGAGGTTCCCAGCTCTATCTCACCTGGGGAGGGGTTTCGTTGTTGTTATTTTATTTATGTTTTATTATTAAGACAGCTGTTAATGGTGATCAAAATCAGAACAGTGATTGCCCCTAGGAAGGGAGAGGCGGGGATCGCTTGGGAAAGGACAAGAAAGAATTTTGGGGGTGAAGGAAATGTTCTATGTGATGAAAAGGTTTTGAGTTGCATTTGCCAAAACTCATCAAAATACACACTGAAGATCTATGCTTTTCATTGTATGTAAACTACTCTTCAGAAATGTCAAAAGTGACAAAATTACCGATTTTGGAATTCTACCCTGGACTTTTAAGTCAGACTGTTCGAATATGGAGCTTGTGCGTTGCTATCTGGGAGGCACCGCAACCGATTGTAACGTGCGGCCGGATAGGAGACGTTTCGCTGGAACTAATCGCACCGCTTCAGGAACCCTGGGCTCTGGCATGGCTCTATCACGGGTCTGGTATCTGTCCTTCCGTCCGTTTCTGCTCAGGCCGGCCCTGGTTGTGCTGTGAGCTCTGGGTCCCCTAGGTAACAGCTCTGGGCCACCAGCTCCTCCGCAGGACGCCCGGAGAGGGGAAGGAGGCACCGCCGAGTCCGGAGCTCGTAAAGCCACTGCCGGGTCGGTGTGCCCTGCTCGTTCCTCAAGACGGGTGGGAGAGCGCAGGCACCACACACAAACTCAGGTAAGCCCTAGGCTCTTATTCTTCCATCTCTGAGAGTTCGAGCACCTGGAAAGCAAGCCATTAGGTTATGAGAAAATCTGATAAAACGCGTGGCCGGTCGACCTCGTGGCGCAACGGTAGCGCGTCTGACTCCAGATCAGAAGGTTGCGTGTTCAAATCACGTCGGGGTCAATCTTTTCGATGCTTTTTCTATATTTCCATCATGACGGGAGACCAAAAATCGCAACATGGATTTTGCTGCAGGTCCAGTATCATGGACCTGGGCTGACTGCGGAGTTCCTGAGGACTCGTGCTTGTTCCAGATCGAGTCTGGCGGTCGTGCAGGCGAGAATGTCGCTGGGTCAGTTCAACTCCCTGCGTATCATCTCCGCAGTGCTGGGCAGGATCTCAAAGGATGAAGCCCTTCAGCGACCTGAATGGATCCAGTCTTTATTGAAGAGCAGGAGGTCAGACCTCACAGAAAACAGCCCAATCCTGTCTCTCGTGGACGAGGTGGCCGAGTGGTTAAGGCGATGGACTGCTAATCCATTGTGCTCTGCACGCGTGGGTTCGAATCCCATCCTCGTCGGCTTATGGTCGTTACTTCCTGTGTCAAGTTTTGTAAGAAGAATTTCTCTTACTTTCCATATACCCACGTTTAATTTACATGTCACCCCTTTCATTCTCTCACTAGCAGTCGTGGTTTTTGTCCCTTCTACTCCATTTTCCAGGATAGGTTAGGGTTAGCCCCAAAAATGGCCCTTTACATTAATTCGCCTACCATGGAGCTGACCTGGCCAAGGAAAGAGGCCTCCACAAGCCTGCCGCTAGGCGCCGTGGCTTAGTTGGTTAAAGCGCCTGTCTAGTAAACAGGAGATCCTGGGTTCGAATCCCAGCGGTGCCTAGGTGGGGCTTATGTGTCTTTTGCTTAAAACACTCCGAAAGAGGAGTCTCTGAGCTTCCTAGCATCTAGCCTATAAAATTTCCCTCGTATCTATCCTTTCTTCGGAATCAAACAGGTTTTGTTTCCCATTTGTTTGTGTTTCTGAACATTACGTAAGGCGTTGTCAGTATCAAGCTCTTATTTGTGCCTCGGCCTGCTGCCAAGTGCTTAAGTCGCATTATTGTGTTTGTTAGTGTTGTGTCTTGACCGTTACATCCTGAAATGTTCGGTGGTTTACTTTTCGCAATCGTACCCACTTTTAAACTTTTCTCAACAGAACTCATCAGTAGTACGAATTCTACATAGCATTATATGTCAAGCAGTGGCATAACTGGCCGGTTAGCTCAGTTGGTTAGAGCGTGGTGCTAATAACGCCAAGGTCGCGGGTTCGGTCCCCGTACGGGCCAAGATGTGATTGTTTTCTAACACTCCTTGAGTTAACTTTTTGTTATAGGGGAGGGTTTATGGAACATCTCCAACACAACTCTTCACATACAAAAGAGAAACGTTTTGAGTCACAGTCCAGAATGCTAGTGTTTTCAGGGAGAGGAGGAAGTTTCAATGAAACTGGAGCTTTTCCTGTGATCTCTTTCTAAATCTGACCATGACATGATCGGTGGCTGCTGGAACTCACTAGGTGAACTGTAAACAGAAGGGTGCCAGAAACTGGAATAAAGATTGTCTCAAACCATACATGTGGCACTGATCATTTCCGTGTGGGAAATGGGGTCAGGAATGGAGCTAACAAGTTTTTCCTGTCTTTCTCCACAGACAAGACGTCCAATTCACCCAGTCCCTGACTGTCTATGTTAGGATCAGAAAATAATCCCTTCCCTTTCTCTCCTGAAGCACCAGGTTTCTGTTTCTGCTTTTACTGGATCTCTGGACCATATTTCTGTCCTGAAGTTCCCCTGAGACCTGCTAAGAGCAGGAACCATATTCTTCCTACATAGCATGGGACTCCCACCTCACTCCCAGCACCAGCCCCAAGGGAGCTCCATGAAAAAGACTGACCCTTATTCCCATTCCTTTGGTTCATCAATCCCTGTAACGCCACACAGACACAGCCTCAGCCTTAGCAGCAGCAGCACTTTAATTCCACAAAAACTCAGAAAGCCAAAACTAATCAGAACACTCCACAACAGGTGGGCTTCACACCCAGGGACAACTGTATTGAATCCTGAGAGCAGTGAGACCCGTCCCAACTCACCCCCTCTACCATGCAGTGCATTCTTTCTAGCTTCACCCTGGCTCTGGCTGCAATGGGATGGTGGGGGGCCAGGGGGCAGAAGCAGGAGGTTATCCATCTGCAGGTGTGCATTCTTGTCTGCATGGTGTGTGGTCAAGGACCACGCAAGCTCCCATAGCCCCTGGCACCGAGATGTGGCCACTGGAGTCAGAGTGGCCACAGTGGGGGCTGGGGCATCTGTTTCTCCTGTCTCACCGATGGCAGTCATTACTCCCAAGCCCAGACCTGAAGCCCTGGGTTCCCAGGTACGGTGCTCTAGCTAGGGGAGAACAAGGTAGCTACAGATGGCCAACTGAATAGGAGCTGAGCATTACCCACTCCCACCGGGAAAGGCTTTAGAACTTCCCCATATACACCTGCATAAGGCCCAGCGAATGGACGCTGGCCTACTAAATTTATCTGAAAGGGCCTCCAATATATTGGTCTCCCCACCAGAGCTCCTTGAAGAGTCCTTAGGGTCCTCCTGGGCCCTGGCCTGGCCTCTCTTGTCCTCATGGTCACTTGCACAGAGCCTCCAACACCTCCAGGGTGCGTCGAATATCCCGGACTTGGCGCGCCAGCCCCTGCACCGGCTGCAGAGCCCTCTCCAGCTCCTCGCAGCGCGCCAGCAGGGTGTACATTCCCTTGATGCTCATGTCCACGGCTTCGCCTAGGGAGTCCACGGCATCGCGGTAGGTCTGGATGCAGCCCACGCTCAGTGCTGTCAGCTCCTGCACCGCGCCACCCAGCCCGCGAAGCAGACGGTCTACCCTGCCACCCAGCTCCCGACTCAGCCGCTCCAGGTCTCGCAGCACGTCGGGGTCGATCGGGGGGATCGCAGGAATGGAAGAGGACGCTGAACAGGGCGGGGCAGAGGGCGGGGCTTGAGAGGTACCGCTCAGGCGGATCTTGAGTTGCAGGTTGTTGGCAACAAAGTGGGTGAGGTCGCCATGGCGGCTCACCGTGCCCTCAAGCTCCAAGGGGCTGGAGATGGTGGCTCGACGCCCGCCGCCCGAGCCAGACTCCGCTGCCACTGTGGACCCGGAGCCGCCGCACGCCCCGCTCAGCCCGTCCAGGCTGCGGCTGTCTTGAAGGCGGCTGGAGAATGATCTGCCAGCCCTTCCGGCCGCCCCCTCGTCATCCTCCTCCTCCTCCTGCTCAACATCCATCCCGCCGCCTCCCGGGCTCCCTCGACGGCAGACCCTTTCGGATGCAGGCTTGTCCTCGGGCGACTCAGGGTCCTTGCGTAGGGAAGACCCATGCAGGTCGCGCTCGGGACCTGGCGCCCCCCGGCGGCTCACCGGTGCACTTGGCGTCACTGCGCGGCCGGGATCGTTCTCTGGGGCCTTCGGTTCCGGCCCTTGGACGACGCTGCAGCTCAAAGTCTTCGGGGACGCCCTGGGGTGGCGGCTCGAGCCTCCAACGTTCTCGGCCTCTTCCTCCCCCGACACCCGGAAGCCTGAGGGCGGCTCAGAGGGCGGTCCGCCCGGCCCGCCGCCAAAGATAGCGGCTTGCTGTCCCCCTAGAGGCAGAAGGTCTGCCTCAGGCCCAGGCCGCCCCCGGGACGACTCCATACTGCAACTGGGGGCAGGAACCGCCGGCTCCCGAGGCATTGGCGGCTCCTTTAAGGGGCGTTGGTAGAAGCGCGCCGATGGGCTGCGGGCTGACAATGAAAAGGACGGGAACAGCACTCTGATTGGTCACGGCGACCAGGAAGTCCCGGAAGAAGAGCGGTTATTAAACAGTCAGACACTAGTGAGAGCCAGAGGGATGGAGATAAGGAGGTGACAGCTACTCTCATCGCTCCACCCCTTCAAAAAGTTGAGGAGGCGGATTTTAAAGAAGGTCCTGAAATTCCGGAGTCCTCCAGGGGCTGGGCTCAGGCTCTTTCCGCCCACAATGGTCACGCCCACAGTTGTTGCTTAGCAACCATACTAAGTAGCGATCGGACTTGGGGTTCGTAAGAGAGGTTCTTGGGATGGAAATAGTATATCCTGCTTGGATCATTGGGATTGTACCACACGTAGTTGATAAGGAACGATGAAAACAATTCTCAGCAGAATATGAATTGTTCGTACGGTCATCCTCGGCTCACAGACCTAGCAGAGTAACTACCCAGAGCGACTAATGGTGGACAGCGAAGCGGATTTAAGGACTTTCCTGGCCTTTTGCCACTCTATTCTTTCTCCTGCCCCCTCCACGTTTCAGTCTCTTCCTTTGGAGGATGGCATGTGATTTTGCCACTAGGAAAATAGTCAATAAGTGAATGTCCCTACTTGAAGGTTAGATCCCTGCTACCATTCTTATCTCATCTCTTCCTTCTCTTCCCTTTACTGGTCCTGCTGGAGCCATACAGGCCTCCTCCTCTCTGTTCCTCTGACAGGACAGACATGCTCCCTCCTCCATAAAAAGGTATTTACACTCGCTCTTCTTTGGGGGCAGGGGGCCGGGGCGAGGCTGAGTCTACCAAGAAAAATTTTCAACTTGGATATTCCTCCTTTCCTTCTCCCCTTTAGGTTCTTATTCAAATGTTACCCTCCCCTTACAACCTGTTTAAAATTGCGCCACTTTACCCAGCAATTCCCAGTCTTCCTTCTCTGACTTTTCTCTGTCGTACTTATCACCATCTGACATGCAGTATATTTTGCTTACTTGGTCATGTTGGTTAAGGCATTTTGTCTGTTTTGTGCTCATCTGTGTCCCAAGTGCTTAGAACAGTGTCTCCTATATAGTAGGCGCTCAATAAATATTTGATAAGAAAATGACCCCAAGTGATGAATTCCCTCCCCCTTTTTTTGGCTTGAACTCTTTCAAGATGTGTTTCTGTCACTTGCACCCAGAATCTTGACTAATACACTATGAGACCAAAGGTCCGCTCTAAACTTTTCTCCCTTTCTCTGAGGCTGACCTTCCCACTTATGTTCCTTTTACCCTTCAGCAGATGGATTCTCTTTACTCAGCAAGTGGCAGAAAATACCAGTTGAACCAACAAAAAAGGGGGGAGGGATTTGTAATGTCATGCAATTATGATCTTGAGTGCATGTCAGAGAAGCCTACATTCAGTTCTCTAAGGCTGTCAGGAAGGGTTTGGTTTCTGTCTGTGAGGCAGCTTTATCCCAAGCGGGCTTCCTCATGGTGTCAAAATGGCCATGTCATTTGTCATTCTTTGGGGGTTATATTAGTCTTCTTGGGATGCTGCAACAAAATACTATAAGCTGGTTTTTTTAAACAACAAGCATTTCTTCCAGTTTTGGAGGCCAAGAAGTCCAAGGTGCCAGCTGATTCAATACTTGGTGAGGCCCCTCTTCCCAGTTATCTTCTAGGTATGTTCTTACATAGTAGGGAAAGAAAGCTAGCTCACTTCTTGTGAAGACACTAATCCTATCGTGAAGACCCCACCATCATGATCTCATCTAAAACTAATTATCAGCCCTGGCTGGTGTGGCTCAGTGGATTGAGTGTCAGCCTGTGAACCAAAGGATCGCTGGATCGATTCCCAGTCAAGACACATGCCTGGGGTGTGCAAGAGGTAACCACACACACTGATGTTCCTTTCCCTCTCTTTCTCCCTCTCCTCCATCCCCTCTGTCTAAAAATAAATAAATAAAATCTTAAAAAATAAAAAAACTAATTACCTCTAAAAGCCCACCTCCAAACATCACATGTTAGGACTTCAATATGTGAATTTTGGAGAGACAAAAAACATTCAGTCCACAACAGGGGTCATTTGTCATCCTTTTTGGCCTCCCAGGATCTCAACCCCAACATTTGAGAATGCTTCCATCTCATTAGGCAGAGCCCGTCTCCTACTAAAGCTGGAATGCCAAGCAGTCCCTTTCCCAGCTTCCCTAGCACATGACTCAGGCTGCACCATGGTCTGCTGCAGTGAAATTCTTCCTGGCTGTGTAGACTCAAAGCATGGTCCTCCCAGAAATTCCTGGCACTCCTAGAGATTCTGTGAATTACCCTGGATGCTTATTAATAAGGTCCTTTTCTGCATAAATTAACCTGGATTGTTTTCTGTTGCATGTGTTGGCCTTAAACAAATACCCAGTATTTCTTCAGCGAAATGGCTTTGTTTGGGAACAACGCAGAATTGCACTTTGGGACATGGGGCTAATGGCAAACCACATGGCAGTCCAGAGAAACAAAGGAGAGGAACTTCTCTTTTATGGACTTATGAGAGGCTGTTGTAAACGAAGAGTCCATTGGAGGAAACTGCAAGTTGGAAGTATAGTGACCTTGCATTGGCTGAGTTATGACACTCTCCCATTTCTTCCCCCAGTTGAGGTGGTAAAGCAGTATCACTTACTGTTTGAGAGCAAGGTATGTCTCTTCCTGTTGGGGTCAGCCGTGTGTGTTGAGTGACACCTGAACAAGAGTTCTCTCTTCCAGCCCTGGCTGGTGTAGCTCAGTGGATTGAGCGCGGGCTGGGAACCAGAGGATCCCGGTTCGATTCCCAGTCGGGGCACATGCCTGGGTTGTGGACCAGGTCCCCAGTGAGGGCCATGTGAGAGGCAACCATACATTGCTCTTTCTCCCTCCCTTCTCCTCTCTCTGAAAATAAATAAAACCTTAAAAAAAAAGAGTTCTCTCTTCCAGCCTCCTCACTCTATTTGAAATGAGGTCTCTATTATTAATTTTTACATGTGCAACAGGAACTGTGGCTGATACACCCCCACACCTTCCATTAGCCTTCACAGAAGGACAAGGATGCATCTTTCCCAAAGCCACAGCTAATCTCCCATCACATCTCATTGGCCTAAACTGGTTCATATACCCAAAGTAGTCACTTTGGCCAGTGATCTGTTGTCCGATTGACTTTGGCCTAGGTTTGCAAGCAGTCACTCCAGCAAGGCGATAAGAATGAACTGATTAGATTGAAGTAATTATGCTCCTCCTGGATCTAGGGGTCGGTCATTTCCCCCAAACGCAGTAGCTGCAACACAACAGGGGAAGGAAGAGGTTATGGGGGTATGACCACAGTGTTCATTACATTAGGGGCCATTAAAGTATGGCCCGTGGGCCAAATTCTGCTCCCCACCCATTTTTATGTGGCCTGTGAGCTAAGAATGTTTTTTTACATTTAATTTTTTTCATTTTTAGTTTTCCTGTACATTTATTTAAAAAAAAAAAAAAAGGCCAGATGCACCCAAATTGTCCAGGCAAATAAACTCAATTCTTTCTTTCGGTCATGTCTGATGTTAATAATCTTCTTTTAAGTTTTTTAATTAATTCCATATGCCTGTGTTGTCTGATTTGATGAAATGTTCCCTGTTCGTGGCACAAACCTTCCCTAAGCTAAATAAACACAACTATTGAGAAACAAAATTTTACCTTGTTATGTAGAAGAAACCAAGCAAGCCCTATTCCATGCTTAAGTGTTGATGTTCTTATTTTTCAAATCTTATTTCTTAAAACTCAATGTAGCTGAAGAAGTTTAATGACACCAGTCCTGCTATTTCTTATCATATGTGTTACACAGCAAGCATATTTACAGTAAGGAAGTGGCTGATACATATTTGTGGTCAAAGTATGCCATACTTTAGGAGAGTTTTTTACATTTTTAATGCTTAAAATAATATTAAAAATATGAAAAATTCATATAACTGCATGAAATTCAAATTTTAATGTCCATGAAGTTTTATTGGCATCCAGCCAGGCTCACTCATTTATGTACTGTCCACAGTTGCTTTTGTGCTGTAATGCCGCAGTTTAGTAGTTTTAGCAGAGGCCATATGGCCTGCAAAGCCTTAATTAATTACTTCCTAGACACTTACACATAAAGTTTGCCACCTCTGCACTGTAGCAGCTGTTTGCCTGTCACTGTCACCAACTGTTGGGTCACTTCTGGATGTCTGATGTGACTCATATTTCCACACACATGCACATTCTATTTATGAGGCTTTGGAATACTCTTCGATATTTTATAAAAAATGTTTTTGGTCCAAAAGACCTGTACTACAGTGCTGGGAGCTAGAGAAGGATGTGTTTTGCTGTAATCAGGGACAAGTGTCTTGTTAAAGGCCTATGTTTTCCTGCTACCCCATAAACACACATATTTTTGGTTACCAACTATGCAATTCCTATATATGGGAATTTAGTATATGAAGAAAATGGTGGCATTTTGAATCAATTTATAGACATCGTATGAGACCAGCTATTTGAACTAAAAAAAAAAACAAAAACAATTATTTCATCCCTTATACCACCCCCCCAAAAAAGAAATCCACTTTGATTACAATTTTACTTTAAAAAAAATTGATTTAAGCCCTGGCTGGTGTGGATCTGTGGGTTGAGTGCTGGCCTGTAAACCAAAAGGTTGCTGGTTCAGTTCCTGGTCAGGACATATGCCTGGGTTATGTGCCACATGGGCCAGGTCCCCAAATGGGGGCTTGTGACAAGCAACCTATCCACGTGTTTCCCTCTTTCTTCCTTCCTTCCTCTCCAATTCTCTAAAAGTAAATAAATAAAATCTTTAAAAAAAAGATTTGAGGGAAAGAGAGAAACATCTACTTCTTGCTTCACCTATTCACACATTCATTGCTTAATTCTTTTATGTGTCCTGACCCAGTTTGGAACCTGCAACCCTGGCACATACTGGACGATTCTCTAACCAACTGAGCTACCCAGGCAGGGCTGATCACAATTTCATTCTTTTAATGATTTAATCTATTTATTTTTAGAGGGGAAGGGAGAAAGATAGGGAGAGAAACATCGATGTGCCAGAGAAACATCAGTTGGTTGCCTCTCACATGCTCCCAACTGGGGACCTGGCCCTTGCCCCAAGCATGTGCCCTGACAGGGAATGGAATTGGAGACCTTTCGATTATGAGGCCCGCACTCAATGAGCTGAGCCACACCTGTCTGGGCACATGACAATTTTAAATGAAAAAGAAGAAAAGAAAAATACCATATGATCTTACCTTTAACCGGAACATAAGCAACAAAAGAAAAAAGCAAGCAAAATATAATCAGAGACATTGAAATTAAGAACAGTCTAACAATGGCCAGAGGGGAGGGGAGAGGGGATTGTGGAGAGAAGCGTTTTCAGGAACTACTACAGAGGACACATGGACAAAACCAAGGGGGAGGGTGGAAGCGAGGGAGAGAGGTGGGGTTGGGTGGGCTGGGGAGGAGGGGAGGGGAGAAAATGTAGACAACTGTAATTGAAGAACAATAAAGTAATTTAAAAAAAGGAAGAAGAGTACTGAAGGTAAACAGAGGTGTATGTTTTTTTATAAATTTGGGATAATAAAAGTTTTTAAAAGAAAACCAAACATCAAATCCAAAAGGAAAAAGATGATAGATTAGACAACATAAAACTGGAAAACTGCAGTATAGAAAAACCGCTCTAGCCCTGGCTGGTGTGGCTCAGTGGATTGA
The DNA here is from genome assembly GCA_004026765.1 of Micronycteris hirsuta. Lineage (NCBI taxonomy): Eukaryota > Metazoa > Chordata > Mammalia > Chiroptera > Phyllostomidae > Micronycteris > Micronycteris hirsuta. Next base: position 100,561 of record PVJI01003964.1, read on the forward strand.
GTGCGGGCTGTGAACCAAAGTGTTGCTGGTTCGATTCCCAATCCAGGCACATGCCTGGGTTGTGGGCCAGGTCCCCAGTGGGGGCCACGTGAGAGGTAACCACACATTGATGTTTCTCCCCCTGTCTTTCTCCCTTCCTTCCCTTCTGTCTAAAAATAAATAAAATCTTAAAAAAGAAAAACCACTCTAAACTTTTTGTTGAAAGACAAATTGCAGAAAGGAAAACAATATTGGCAAAGTATATGAGAAATTAATGGCCCTTGCCTTTACAAGTAAATTAGTAAAAGACACGTATAATAGAAAAATGGCCAAGGACATCAGGCTTGGTTAATTTAGCAGCTCAACAAAATCATTGAGGATGCATGAGGGAAGAGCAAGTGCAAAGGCCCTGAGGTGGAAACAAATTCAACATGCTCAAGGAGCTTTGGTGACTCAGGGAGCGGAAAAGCCAACACACTCGAGGAGGGTGCAGGAAAGCGGATGCCCTCCATTAGAGCTGGTAGGAGTGTGAGCTGCCCATCACGTTGGAGAGCAACTGGGCAGTCTACTGAACATTTCCAAGGTGTACCTTACCACCCAGCAGTGCCATGTCCCTCTCCAGATCTTCCCCAGGGAAGTCCTCACACAGGAGCACAAGAGGGCATGCAAAAGACATGGTCATAGCACAATACACTGAAGATAGTCTATATGTCCATCAACAGAATGGCTTTTTTAAAAACCTAGGAATGTTCATATTAAGGATTACAGTACAGCAGTTTTACGGAACACATCTATCCAGGCTGCCATAGAAAGCCTTCTAAGGCATCATAAGGGCAAAAAGGAACTGAGAAAACAACACATACAGGCCAATACTATTTACATTAAAGAAATCCCCACGTGCTAAAAAAAAAAAAAATGCTGTTTTCTAGGACTATATAGATAGGAATGTAAATGCAAAGGAAGAGGACTATAAAGATGTTATCAAACTGGTATTAATTTAATTGGGAAAGGGGAGTTTCGCCATATATTATTTGAGTAAATTGACTCATTTAATTTGTGTGAATTAAAACAAAAAATTTTAGAGATAATAGAGGGCTCAAACCCAAGCCTTGGGGAAGTGAAGCCTGGGAACTAAGGAGGATAAGGAGTCACACGCCCAGAGCGCTTGCACGGCAGGCTTGGTGGTGTGGGTAAAGGAGAAAAGGGGCAGGGGAAAGCCCATGTGTTTGGAATTTTTAAAAACACCTTTGACATGCTCCTGGATCGGAGAACAAATCACAAGGGTAATTAGAGAATATCGAGACCCGAAAACTACAAACTACGTACTCCGTACCAGGCCTGTATGATGCAATGAAATGGCACTAGTTTTAAGTGCTCACGCTGAAGAACTTGGAGATGGATTAGTGACCTATATGCGGGGGACTGAGCAAATAAGACAACTTCAGGGACAGTCAAAAGTTGCATAAGAAAGAAAATGCTAGAATGCCACATGAGTCAGCTTGGCTAGCATCTGAGGATAATACAAACACTGGGCAATTGATCCTCTAGATTAGCAAGATCCATGAGCATAGGTTTTTTTAAATTCATTGCTTTACCTCCAGCCTCTAGAATGGAGCCTAGAATGTCAAAGGCACTCAATGACTATTGTCAAATGAATAAATCCAACCAAAAGTATGACATAACTACATCAGAAGGATGCAGGGACAGGACTGTGTGCATAGGTATAGTGGCAGAGGGGTAAAAGAGTTAATCCTTAAATTTCATAGCAGATAAACAATAGGTAATACCTAAAATTGAGGATTTGTGAAATAGCAACAGAAGCATGTGATTAGGAAAGAGATGGTAAATATTAAAAGGAAAGTAAAACAAATTAGCAGAAAGATTTGGAATTAGCTGTCTCGGGTAAAAGAGAAATGAGCAGACTGCCTTTCCCCCCCTTTTTTTGGTCTTATAACATCATTCAGTTGTGTTCATCTATGGGTCGGTTTCATGGGTTGCACGGTGTCCCCCAAAGATATGTCTATGTCCTACGAACATATGAACGTGCAGTTTTTTGGCAAAGTGTCTTTGCAGATGTAATTAAGGATCTTGAGATCATCCCGGGCTCCGGGTGGGTCATAAATCAAATGTCCTTTGACACAGAGAAGAGACGGAGACAGAAGAGGGGAAGGCCATGTGAAGAGGGAAGCAGAGATTAAAGTTCCGCAGCCACCAGCCAGCCCGAAGCCCCTGAAGCTGGAAGAGGCAGAGATTTTCCTTAGAGCTGTCAAAGGGAGTATGATACTGTGGACACCTTGACTTTGGACCTGCCAGAGTAAATTTTCATTGTTTTAGATCACCAACCTTGTGGTGCATTATTACTGAGACTCTAGAAATCCAATATAGCGTGAAAAACTGAGGTAAAAGAAAAATAAGAACATTTATTGATGTATTTCACCACAATGATTAAAAGAGCAAATAATCAATACAGAAAAAGCATTTGATCAAAAGCCAACACCTACTGATACAAAAACCAAACCCTTAGCAAAGTAAAAAGAGAACAGGCCTACTTTAACCTGATAAAGGGTTTTTTTTAGGCTACAGCAGAAACTGTAATTCTTGTTCCACTTCTGTGATGTATATACATATCCAACAAATGTGTGTTATGTATGACAAGGCAGGGTTATACCATTCTAGCACAGTGTTAAATATGGAGTTTTAAAACTGGGCTCCCCTTACTAGTTGTGTGACTTTTGACAGATATGTGTCTCAGTTGCCTTACCTGCGAAATGAGGGTAAACCTACCGCAAATAATCTGCTTTACAGTGATACCTGAGTCAGAAACGAGACACCATCTGTACCGCTTCTGTTTACTCCTATACCAGACCCTGACCAGAGCAATAAAGCAAACAGAAAACCACAACTTATAGGGAACAGCACTGCTCAGTTGCTCCTAGGTTGGCAGGGACTGAACCAGGAAAAACACTAGAGGTCAGACAATTGAGAGTGAGAAGTAAGAGTGGGGCAGAGATCAGGCTTAGCAGAGCAGAGCCAAGGTCCCCAGCAGGCCCAGACCCTGGGAATCAGAGCAGGGGAACGAAAAGACAGAGGGGGCAAGGTGGCTGGCAGCTGACCAGGCCGGTATCAGAGCCAAGGGCGGGTGCTACCAGGGGCAGTGATGCCGTACGCTCCCTGGCATCCAGCACGGGCAACTCCCCAGCCTCTTCCCTATAGGGGACAGCTTCCTCCCCAACAAAGTCTCCCCCTGTAAACATCTATACTCACCATTATAAAAAGTTTCAGCCTTTATTAAATAAAAAGGAGGTAAAAGACAGATAAGGGAACAGGCCAGAGACCCCTCCTTCCAACTACACGTATACAGACATACACATACAGACGTAACTGAGTAAATGACAGGGACGACTCAGGGGACAGACTGAAGGGCCGAGGGTGGCAGCACCCTCCGAGAGTGGGCCCGGACCCACGGGTGGGCTGAGACCTGAGCCAGGGGCAGTCGGTCTGAGGGGTTATGTTTGAGCAGCTTGGAGATGAGGTCCTGGGCTCCCATGGGCACAGAAGGGGGGAACTTCAGGTCCACCTGCAGAAGTAGAGAAAGGGCTCATTAGTTTCACCCTGGCTGCTTTTTCCTTGACTGTCCATTCTACCTGGAGACTTATGTGGTCCCACAACTACATCCTTTTCACTCCCAGCCCCCGATCTCTGCAGCCAGCACAAAGCCCCAGCCAGACAGTTGGGGTCAGCCCTCCCACCTTGACGATGCGCCGATAGGTTTCATTGTGTGAAGCGCTCTCAAAGGGGGGGTTTCCCACCAGCAGCTCGTAGCAGAGCACTCCGATGCACCACAGGTCCACCTTCTCATTGTGCATGCGCCCCTCAATCATCTCCGGCGGCAGGTAGTCCAGGGTGCCGCACATTGTCTTCCTCCTGAATGGGGCGAGGAGTGAGCAGGGATGCTGGAGAAAACAGCTGCCCTTTCCGGCTGCCTGACAACAGGGAGCTGAGCCCCACGGATGCACGAGGGGAGGGTTCCGCCCTTGTTCTGACAGGGTTTTGGGGTAGCAGTGAGGTGAAGCTATCAACCAAAGCCCCAGAGGTGGGCTTACGCACTACCTCAGCATTTCCACACTGAGGGATGTGTCTTCAATAATCAGATAAGAGGGCAATGTTTGCCATGGAATTAAAGGAAAAATTGGAGACATCTTGAATGTCCATCAGGCATGTCCTGCTTAATAAATCGCATTTCATCTCTCCTTCACAATACTAAAACGCCATTAAAGTTGTGGGAGTATTCTCAATGTGGCAAGACGGTCCCGATGTATTGAGTAAGAAATCTGGGCAACAAAACGGTAAGTCTCCTACTTTTGTAAAGATATTGTGTCGGTATATCTACAGGAGGACAAACCCAAATGTTCCTGGGTAGCAAGATCTGGAGTGGTTCTGTTCTGAACGCCCCAGCCTCACACCCACGGCTGGCCTCCTGGCACACCCTACCTCAGGGACGGGGCATGCACAGACCAGCCAAAGTCAGCAATCTTCAGCTCTCCCTGGAGCCCCAAGAGCAGATTCTCCGGCTTTATGTCTCTGTGAATCACCTTCTTTGCATGGCAGTACATCAATGCGTCTGCCAGTTCTTCCATGATCTGGGAAGGCCAACGCAGGCGGTTAGACGAGGGCGGACCTCCAGCTGCAAGCAGCATCCCCCCCAGTCTCAGGCCCACTGCGGGCATCCCAGATGCCCACCCCTTCCCAACCGTGGCAGTTCGCTGCTCGTCAAAAGTGCGGCTCTTCTGCAGCTCCTTGTAGAGCTCCCCACGGGGGGCATACTCCAGAATCAAGTAGATCCTTCGACGGTCATAGAAATAGTTGTAGAGACGCAAGATGTTGGGATGCCTGAGAGAAGAAACAGAGGAGGTCTCAGGCCGCATCCTGGCGTGAGGAAATGGGAAAGATGACGGGTCCATATGGGGTGAACTGGGGTCAGACGTGGACCAGGCTGGGGACACCAGGGCTGGAAGTGATAAGGGGGAACTGGAGACAGCTCTCTGGACTCAAGGCTCTGTCTGGAAATAAGAGCTCAAGGGTTCTAAGTAGCCACAGCTGCAGAGAAAACAATCTGGGTGTGATGGGGTTTAAAGAGGGGGGGGCAGGTAGGTAGCAGAGGGGCTTTGGCTTAGAGGGCATGACCGTACTGCAGATGAGCCTGGATTTCGATCTCCCTGCGAAGCTGGTGCTCCACACCCTCCTTCTCTATCTGAGACTTGAAGAGGACCTTGAGTGCCACGATGAAACGGCTTTTCTTCTCCCGAGCCAAGTACACATTTCCAAACTTGCCTTTGCCCAGAGGACGCCCGATCTCAAAGTCATCAATTGTGAAGTTCCGCCTAATTAGAGAGTGGGGGAAAGGCAGCTGAGCACAGGTTTGTGGGTCACCTGAGGTATTGGCCTTCTCTCTGCACCTGAGCCCATCCTTCCCTCAATCCCGTTTCTCTTCCGGGGCAGTTGAAGATAGACCAGGCTTTCTTGCCTGCATCCCTAACCCTCCTGCCCTTAGCTTCTACTGCCCTCATTTTCTACCTGTTCACTGTCCCACCCCCTCTCTTGCCACCCCACGGCTTGGGCACTTACATTGAGTTGGGTGTCCCACAGCTGTCCTGGCCAGATGCAGCTACAAAAAGCACAGGTAAATTGAGGCTGTCCTTTGATAGTTTCATCCCTGCACCCTCCCCAGACTCCAGCCCCCTCAGGTCAATCCTCCTCCCCTTGTCCCAGTTACCTGTGGGCTGGGCATTGGAGCGGCTCGTGAGGACAAGCGAAGATGGGGTGGTAAGCTCCTTCCGGAGGACTCTTTGTGGCAGGGTGTTCAGGCCAGATTGAGCCTGAGAAGGAGCACAGCGAGCTCTGAGGATGCCTTTGTCCCAGTGACGAGGTTGGAATGTGCTGCAAGCAGCATTTCAGTACTTGCTACAGAGCTACCCACCCAACACCAGTTCACAGAGGAACACCGAGACCACAACATTGCTACTCAGCCTCGAGTCTGCTCAGAACCCCGTACCCATGGGTACCAATAAACAAGCTAAGTCAGCTTAAGATAAGGAGCAAAGACTTGCCCCAACACTTAACACTTCATCTCTTTGGCCTCGGCCCACACCACACTCAGGCATGAAGCTGTCCAACCTCTATAGTCCTGTCCATAACTCGGTCTGATTCACCCAGCTCTCCACCCCAGGAGGCAGTAGAGGGCTGGGTAATGAACATCCACAGTTCAAAGAGTTTTAGCACAGAGACATTCTCACTGTTTCCCCCAAATCTCAGTCCATTAAGGCTTAGATAAGGTCCCTGAGGCCTTGAATGTTCAGCAAATCCCAGCATCTACCCATTTGCAACAACAGGCTTTAGGGACACTGAGGGGATACTCTGGTGGCCTTGGACAACTTCTCATTTTCAAACTCTGGTTAATATACAAAACTTTCCTTTGGGAGTGACCAGTGTAGAACTGACAATGGTTTCTCCTTCAGCCTCCGCTTTTGCCAGCCTCACTCAGTGTTTCTTGAGGGAGGGAGCTGGTGGACGAGGGAACAGATGGACCCTCCAGGATACCCAAGTCCTACAAGCAGAGCAAAGCCTGTGTGGCTCCTTCCTTCTTCTTCAGCCAAGAGAGGAAGAAAGCCTCAGTGCCCCTTAGAACCCGTTCCCCATGATATTAGCATAGAATTTACAAATAAGAAAGTTGAACAAAATAGAGTCAAGAACTAGACCCACATATATGTGGGAATTGAATATAATAATAAAGGTGGTATTTCAAATCAGAGGATAAACTCTTCAATGAAAGGTGTTGGGAAATCTTCTATTTAGATCCTTATCTCACACCAGTCATTAAAATAAATTCCAAATTATTAAGTCTATTTTGTTCAGGATTTTCAGGACAAGGATTGGGAATCTTGGCCTGAAGCCCAATCCTGCTTGCTCGATCTCAGTTATCATTTGTATATAACAAATAGGATCAGCCCTGCAGAGGTCCTCACAGGCTGGTCAGATTCAAGTTGGCAACATTTGACAGGATGTGGCTGCAAATAACCTGACCAAGTTCTGCCTGCAAACTCATGGAGAATAACAGAGAAGAAAGTGCATAGAATACCGCCCTCTGCAGGACCTCAAATCTCCAAGGCAGAACTTACCGTGAGGGTAGGGGGAGGGTAACTGGGAAAGCCCTTACCGTCTGCCGGCCGTAGGGCCAGGGGTAGGCGTTCTCCTTCTGAGTCATCCTTAGAGGGAAAGGGGGAAGAGAGATGAGCAAAGAAGGGAAACACAGCCGTGAGAAGCAGGAAAAAGAGGGAGCGAGAAAGGGAAGGGTCGGACCGATCTAGCTGAAAGCGATTGCCTGGGGCTGGTGAAACGAAGCGTGTCAACACCCAGACCGCAACAGGGTTCACCCCGGCGCTGGCCCCGACAATCCAGCCCTGCTACACGTCCCACCCTTTTCCAGGACACTCTATCTACCCTGGAGCACTCAGCAGCCGGACAGTGTGCGAGAGGGCCCCGTTAACCCGCCTGATCAGCTGCCCTCTCCCGGAGCGAAAGGTCAGCTCACCTGAGGCCCGTGGCACAGCCTACCTCCTGGGCGCCGGCAAACGACTGAATCGTCCCGGCCGCGCCCCCGCCGAGGTCCTTTCAAATCTCCCGCCCTGGTCCTATTGGCTGAGCACGCGTCCATGCTCAATTTTCATTGGCTGGGTGTCCATGACGTTACCCACGGGGGACCAATGGAAGAGGCGCAATGAAAGCAGCCGCCCGGGAGGGTTCTGGGTTAGGAAGGTGTCCCTCGCTCCCCAACCAAATATTTTCATTTAAAAAAAAAAAAAATTAATATAGCTGGCATGTATCCTTGTGTAAGTATGAACTAGAGTCTAACTTTGTTTTCTGCCAGGTGGAGAGCCAGTTATGCCAACACCATTTGTTAAGCAAACTGCACCGTTCCCAGTGGAATTTAAATGCTACCCTTGATACACGAGGTCATCGTAGATACATAATCTATCTCTGGATTCTTTATTCTGTTACAATGTTTATTCTTTTGCTTGTGCGTTTATTCTTGTCATTACCATTGTGGTTTTTAAAGTCTTCGCTCACATTCCTAACAGGAATTTCCCACCAGCAGACCTTTCCCACCTTGTTTGGACCCTCTCTCACTTTTCACCTTCCTGCCACGCTCCCTTCTTTTCTGCTCTTTTCGACGTCGAATTTCATTACTGGGTTAAATAAATACATTTTGGGACCATCTGTGAAATAACTAGTGGCTATTTGTAAGCAGTGTTGTCTGTCCACCCTTCGTCTTTCTTCAGATAATAACACCCACATTTTTCTTTCTCCCCATTCCGTGTTGTTTCTGTTGCTGCCAACTCAAAATACCTAACCTGATGAAGACCTTTTGCAGTAGACATTGTGGTTATCTAGCCCGTGTCCGTTCTTTGAGTCATTCCCACTTCCTCAAAGTACCTAGAGTTTTGGGAGAAGAAGTTGACTCTATCCCAGGTCCAGGAGTGGATCCTGTTTGATTTACACCAGTCAACACCTTTTCATCCAGGGTCATCCAGGATCATGGTCATTGATTCAGGGATAAGCATGTGACCTAAGGGGCCAGTTAGTGGGAATTTTAGAGTGCTCCGGAATGCTGGGCAGAAAGTCTGTTTCTCCCACTGGAAAAGGACAAGGAACCACACAGCAGCACTGCTGTCGCTACTGCTGCTGCTGCTCCTGCTCCTAAAGGAAGCAGCTTGAGAATGATGCAAAATGCTGACAATCATTGTGACCTACAAAAAATACAAGTTTCATATGATTCAAGCAAATGTAAATCAAATATTCCTCATGGATTTCTAGATCAGTTCATAATGCCGTTGGCTGCAAGTGACAGAAAACTCAGTTAACAATGGCATATACAATAGAGACTATTTTACATAGTAAGAAATCAAGTAGGCAGTGTGTTCAGGAAATGAACAATGTTGGAGATCTGGATCACCCTCTCTGTTACTCTCTTAACATTTCCCTTATGATTGCAAGGCAGCTGCCAACTGTCTCTGTCTCTTTTATCAGGAAAAGCTGAAGCCTTGCTAGAAGTACCCAACAGATTTCTCTTTGGCTAGAATTGGGTCACATGGCTACGGCAAGGAGGCTGGTAAAGTGAATATCTCTTCCAGCCACAACAGTTAAAGCAGCAACGGGATGTGGTGGTTGAAATAAATGTGTGCCACAGTCACCTACAGTTTCATTCTGGGGAACCCACGATTAATTTAAAAAGTCATAAATCTGTGCCTGATGATATATCTATATATATTTGAGGATCATGGCCACTCTGCTGCCATTTGTGAAAAATCGTTTTGCTTCTGGAGGTTTTCCCTGAAGGTAAAACCAATCCCACTTCCCAAGATCAGGGAGCCCATTTCAATTGCAGCGCCTTTATCAACATACTTGGCAAAGCGAGTCTACCCGATGAAAAGCTTTATAAAAACTCTATCACTTGCAGTATACTTTATTCCTCAGGACCTAGTGAAGGGAGACTTTTCTGGAACCTATAGTGGGACATAGGGCATGGGTAGATCCTGTCTGATAGATCCAATATGGGACCTCTGTCCCCTGGAGCCTTTAAATTATTGCTTGCGTATTACGTCAGAAGATATTTGGCCTTTCAGTAATATTTGATGGGCCAGGAAGAACCCTGGATTTTCATTATTCATAAAACAACCAAAACTATTTTATCAGCTGGCAACTATCAGCGGCCTGTTCCAGCTAGTGAACAAAGTCTGTTATTTCCCCCAGCGCTTCTCAAACGATTGTGGGGAAGAACCAGTCTTGATTATTTTCAATCCATCACAGATGATACTTTTATAAAATATGATAAAAATGAATTATTTGAAATATACAATCTAAAAAACAAAATTACAAGCTCACTTTTTTGGTTATAATGAACATATATAACAGTACTCTGACAAGTGTCACTTGAGTCTTTAAACGTTGACTCCCAAATTCCATGCTCATCCTGTACCTGAAAGAAACAGTTCACGACGCAGCAACAATCTGTGGACCACAGTCTGAATACTGCCCGTCTATACCCGTAGTAATAAACGCAGCCCCGTCCAAAACTGTGCTGTGGTCTCCTTGGCCAGGCACACTCAAAATCCACTCTTCTGCAGGTATTCCCCAGGTCTGTAATGATGTAAGTTAGCAATTTCCTCTGAGTAACCCTTTTTTTTCTTTCTTTCCAGGTGTTTTAATTTTCGCCTCCCAGTTCTTGTTAGGTGTGAATTCTGGCTACTGGCCAAGTGACAATGAGAAGTGTTGGTTTGGCACAACGAGAGGGCAGATTGTCACTGTTCTGCCAGGGCTAAATTGTCACCTGCTTGGGAAGGGTCAGAGCTGTGTTGTGTTCCACACACCAGGGCAGGACGTCTGGGGTATACAATGCAAGGCACAAATGTCAGTCCCTCTTATTCCTGCTAATGGAATATCCTAAAAAGAAATTCCAAGACATAAATTCTCATCATCAGCCAATAAGCCCCTTTTGGGACTGAGGACTAGATTCAGAAGGCTTTGGCAGGGGCTTGCTGGGAGAGCCTGGCCCATACCCGCAGCGTTTCTCCACCAAGTTGTCCTCCTGAAGGTAAACCCGAGGCAACACTGCAGAGCTAAGTAGGCCGTGCAAGCTGTGGCTTCCCTCCTCCACCCAGACTCTCCTGATCAACCCCTGGGCAAACATCGCGATATTTGTTCCTATGTTTTGGGATTTTGGGTTGTAACTTCATCTTGGGTGGGACATCTTTTTTAAATTTATTTTGTTTTCTCTCTTTTTCTTTGTGTCCTACCCTCCCTGCCGACCTACAATCTGGCCGCTGCTATTACCTTGCCTCCTTGCTCCGAGTTAAAATTCAGGTCCTTATAATGGCATTGTGGGGCTCCTGCCCCACTGTGATATTGAAGGTATCTCAAATAAAGTCCCTGAGAAGAGGGCAGATTGGTTCCGTTTCTGGTCTTGAAGCCACACCCTAGTCCTCATGCCTTTTTGGGCCTGTGGCTCCCGGCAGGGAGCTGGCAGCTTTTGCAGCCCCCTTTTCTGATACAGGGATGTCATTGTGGCCCTGGCCCCAGCTCCCTGTCCTCAGTCAGTCCCTGTTTCCCTATAGGACTTAAACTGGGCTGCTGCTGCCCACCTGTAGGCCCGGGGCCCTGCATATCTGTACCATCAGCTCCAATGAAGACCTGGCATTTGTGTCACTGAGTTGTTTTTTTCTAAGCCTGGTTATGGCCTTTTATTTCACTATTTTTAATATTTTTTTTCTCTCGGTACTCTGTATTTGAAGCAAAAGGGGCCAGGATGGGAATTTAGTGTGCTGTCCTTACAAAAAAACAGCCCTTTTTTGAATACCAGGTTAGAAAACATATACCACGTTAAGATGGTATATTTAGGCAAGGCATGAGTAAAACAACTGAAGCTCAGCTTCAGTGTCGGGAATACAACAAGGAGTAGTGGCGAGTGTGGCAAAGTACACGCCTGAATGGCAAAGGGGATGCTCAGCACTATTGATTGTTACTACATGAAAGTGTACCCTAAGTATGGACAGATCTTTCCACTTCTAAAAAGAAACTAGAAATTTGGACTTACAGGTAGAATTAACTGAGTTGTAAATGCTGACAAATAAGTCACCAAACAAGTCTGTGGCCTGGGTTTGGTGTGTAGACCAGCAATATTCAATCCCTAATAAACCCAGAGCTCTTTTGGGCCATAAACCACACTTTACAATTATCCTTCCCTCCTCAGGGCCCCTGACCTTATGTAGTCACTCATCAGATGAGCTTTTAGGGAACAGCATACAGCGGAATGTAGCAGCAAGACCACGGGCTTGGGTGTTACAGGGTGGCCTCTAGTCCAGTCATTTGCAATCTGTGTTGCTTGGCAAAATGCTCAATTCTTCTGCGTGTCAGCTCTAAAGTGGGCATAGTTCACACTGCCTTGCAGGTTTCTTTCATCATTACATGAAGCAAGGTCGCGAAAGCACTCAGCAGTGTCTAGCACACAGTAAGCTCTCAATGTTAATTATTATTGTGACTAATAAGTAAACTGGCCCCAAGTGGATGAGAAAAGGACCTTCTTTGTGAACCAATGTCAACTAATCACTGTAGAAGGAAAGATAGAATTAGAAACTTACTGTTTTGTACCTCCTTATAAAATAATTCAGGCAAGGTGCTCTGGTTTGGATGGGCAGCTAGGGGGTGCAGGACTGCCTGTCGACTGCCTGCTTCATACACCTTCCTCTTTAGGTCACCAGAAATCCTGGGCTGTTGCCTTGCTAAGTCATCAGTAGTTTTCAATTTCAGCACAAAACTTCTGCAAAAATGGCTAGGTGATTGCCTGTCCCCATCTTGGCACACATGACACAGTGACCACTCAGAGTGGCAGAAGGTGGGGACTGGGCCAGGGACCGGAGCAGAGAGGACGGTGAGGCCCAGATTCCAGCCTAGGCAGGTGGGTGTCGGCTAGTGCAGGTGACCCCAATTCCGCACCAGCAGTTCAAACCTATTACATTAACAAAGACACTGTTAGTTAAGGAAAGAGATGTCAAGGAAGAAATTTCCTTTTGAGAAAGACAAGGTCCGTGGACTGGATTTTTTTGTTTTTGTTTTTCCAGTATACTGGAAGCAGCTAAAGTGCACTTGGGTCTGAGCTTCTAGTGACAGCTGAGAAGTCTTGATAAGGTAGCATTTGTATTTAACACCTTTTTGTTCTATTTCAAGTTGGCATGCAGAGAACAACAGAGATGATTAAAACATAAAAAGGAATTTTGAGTGGACATTGTGACTGTAAGAAGGCAAGAAGAGGAGCAATGATTAATTTAAAAAGAAAAAAAGAAAGATAGCTTTTGCTTGGAAAAGTAACACAGCCTTCAGACTGCGGCACATTTAGTGGTACAGCTATGGAGAGCCTTTAACTCTGGAACTGAAGTTTCAGGAATTTATGTCATGTATCTAGTTCAGAAGAGACAAGAAATAAGAATGTACAAAGATGTTCATGGTAACATATTGAATAATAAGAAAAAATGTGTAGATAACCAGAATGTCTACCTTTAGAAGATTGTTTAATACAGTAGTCCCCCTTAGCCACCAGGGATGGTTCCAAAACTATCCCCCAGTGATGCCTGAAACTGCAAGTAGTACCAGATCCTACACAGTAGGAAATAATGACAAGAAAAAGATTTGTACATGTCCAACACAGACACAATCCTGTAACCATTGTAGGCCTAACTACATAGCACATGCCAGCAAAATTGTGGCTTTCGCCCCCTGAATATTTTTGACCTACCAATGTGTGCTCCTTTTTTCTTTTAATAGAGAGGAAGGTAGGGAGAAAGAGAGGGAGAGAAATATCAATGTATGGTTTCGTCTCATGTGGCCCTTGCTCGCAACCCAGGCATGTGCCCTGACTAGGAATCGAACCAGCGACACTTTAGTTTGCAGTATGCACTCAATCCACTGAGCCACACCAGCCAAGGTCAATGTGTGCTTCTTAATCCCTGCACCTTTTCCCTCATGCCACGTCCTCTTCTAACTATGTTGTCTGAACAAGGTCCGGACGTGGGAAGAGGGAATTCAAGTAATCCATCTTTTAGAAGAGAACGTGGCATAGGGAGGGGGTGGGCAGTAATTTTTCCTGGATTTGCTCTTAGTAACCTGCTTGCTGCTATTGTTCATGGTCTTACCTTGTGCCCTGGTTCCCATGGGAGCGGGCCATGGGAAGAAAGAGACTCGAAGAGAGTCTATAATTGATTTTGAGAGAAACTCTGAAGGGACAACTAGTTCTCCCCAGACCACTGAGTCATGCCAAAAATTGTTTAAACAATGTGTTTATAAACCTGAATAAGAAATTATCCCCGACTGTTCCCATCAGAACTCTTGAATCAGTTCCAACAGGCTAAACTATTGCCTGTCTATATGTTTATTTCAGTGATCAAAAGGTGGTGGGATTGTTAGACATTTATATTTCAAGTTCACTAAAACGCATAGTTCCAATAAGATTGTACAAAGTAATTTCTTGATGAAAGAACAAAATCCCCTCTAATAAAATACCCCCAGAATGTCTGAAAGCTGTTAGAATAGTACCCCCTCCTTTACCTTGAATAGAAATATATATCAATTAGAAGTAGACAGGCAAAGAAATAAGAAAAGCTGGTTAGCTATTACCAACTAAGAACGTAGAAACAGTTACTAGGGAGTCAGAGTTCATAGTATATAGAGAAACATTTTAGACAGAAAAGATGGATAGCTAAGTTAGACATCACAGAGGTCCTATAAAAAATTTCCTATAACCTCTACCCAATCTAGCATACCCTTTGTTCATACAGCTATTTTCAATTGTCTGATTTATAGTGCTCTTGGTAAAAACAATATTTGTTTAATGTATAACTGAAGCCATAGCAACTTTTGTACTTTTCCTAGTTACCTTTGTATTAATTTTTTTTCTACTTCACCTAATCACTAATGTTAATCACTCCCCAAAATGAAACTATAAAAACCTGCTTGTACTTGCAATAAACGGAACAGAGCTTCACTGTCCTTTGAGGCGTGTTATCGTCTGTCTCCCATTCGCCAATGCCCTGCCCACCTTGCAGGGACCCCTGACCCTGCCGCGGCCGGACCGCAGCACCCTCATTTTCCCACTCCCCTCCCTTCCCAACTGATAACCCCCCAAATGATCTCCATATCTGTGATTCTGTTCCTGTTCTGCTTGTTTGCTTAGTTTGTTATTTGGATTCAATTATTGATAGTTGTGAATTTATAGCCATCTTAATGTTCATTGTTTTGATCTTCTTCTTTCTTATATAATTCCCTTTAGCATTTCATATAATAATGGCTTGGTAGCAATGAATTCCTTTAGCTTTACCTTGTCTGGGAAGCACTTTATCTGTCCTTCCATTGTAAATGATAGCTTTGTTGGATAGAGTAATCTTAGATGTAGGTCCTTGCTTTTCATCACTTTGAATACTTCTTGCCAGTCCCTTCTAGCCTGCAA